>JAIUZE010014482.1:0-39247 GCA_022085475.1 Heliosperma pusillum | reverse complement strand
TATATATCATTTCTTACTCTTTTCCTCTCATTTTCATATCCTCACATTATCTTTCTACCCACTTCTCTCTCTTCCATCCTTTCATAAAAAACAAACCAAAAACTTACCATCACCACTTTCCCCACCGGACACCACCACCACTTCCTTACCGCCACCGCCACCGCCACTTCCTTCCTCCGTCTGTCAAATCCCAACACCACCACCACTTATGCTCCTTCTTCGCTGTCGCCGGCCCTACGTCCTCCATTTACCTCCCTTCCCGCCGCCTTGTCTGGCGGTCCGCGCATCCCTGTCGTCCTCCGCCTCCCCTCTCCTTCTCCTTTCCCTCATCTCCTCTTCTCGGCCAGGGCGGCGTCGCTGGTGGTGGTAGTCTGGCCGAGAAGAGGAGAGGAGGGAGAGGAGAAGGAGAGAGGAGGCGGAGGACAGTGGGTCGGCTACTGCAGCGCTGTTGTGTCGTTTTTTGGGCTTGGAAAACCGCCACTTTTTCAGATCTGGAAAAAAAAATCAAGTTTTTTTTTTTTCAAATTTTGTTTTTCCAGATTTATTTGGTATTTTTTTATTTTTTCTCAAATCTCGTATTATTTTTGTTGGTCGAGGAAATGGTTGTTGTTGATTTTTTTTTATATCAAATTCGTTATTAATTATTTAGATATCGTTTTTTTGCACTACCATTTTAGATCTTAAAAAAAATGTTAGAAAAAACAACCACCGCCAATCATATTGTTTTTTATTTTTCAGAATTCTTATGTTTTTAAATTTTTATTTTTGATTTCATTTTTTCATTTTATATTTTTTTCCCTAGATCTAGTTTGTTATTTTTCATATTCACTCTCTTCTTTGTTTTTAGATCTCGTTTTTATTTTAGTGGATTTTTCAAATTTCTTATGTTTATTTAAGTTCTCGTTTTTCATTTTGGTGTACTTTTTTCAGATTTTTTATGTTTTCTTTAGTTCTCGTTTTTTATTTTGGTGTATTTTTTTCCAGATCTAAAGTTACATCATTATATACTAAAGTTGCACAATTATTAACTAAAGTTACTCCATTTAAGAGTTTTATAACTAAAGTTACGCTATTAATGACTGAAGTTAAGCTATTAATGACTAAAGTTACACTAGTATGGACTGAAGTTACACTAGAAAAGATTAAAGTAAAAGTCCTAGACCTCTAATTAGACTCCTCTAATTAGTTCATTAAATTACATTAACTTAATGATTTAGGATCTATTTATCATGCATGCAAATATAAAAGCATAAATATAAAGATAAGATGAAATTTCCTTACAATGGGAATTTTCGGTTCAATATGGGCACAATAAGAACTCGTTCTTATTGTGCTTGAGCATGAAATTAATGGATGATCCTCCATAAAACAACCTCCAAAGTAGAAGGTCTCCTTCTTGTTGCACCCAAGATTAAACCCAAATAATCTTAACTTATTATTAACTAGATAATAAGTAAGACATTATACTACTAATATTATTGTATTACTACACTAATAATATGTAGAGAATATTAGTGTATTTAGAGAGTTTACATAGAAGAGGTTTTTAGAGAGAAGTGTAAAAATAAGCAAGAATCAAGTTAGTTCAAAAATGAACAACCATTGTCCATTTTAAGGACATAATGGCCGGACCTCTTGTGTCCATGTGGCCTTTGATTTTTTCTTTTTAATTCACATGCAATTGTAGTAGAGTATGGTAGTGTATGTAATGATTTGGAATGCATGATATGTCATTATCATAAGGTTGCTTGTTTTCATAAACAAGAACAATTATCATCACTACTACTACTACCATGACCAGCCTCACATGGCGCAAAATGGTCCATTTTGATTTTTGATATTTGTCCCACAAATACTAATTAATCATATGCTTAATTATCTTGTATAATTAATTGTTAATTTGATCATATAACAATTATATGACTCAAATATATATACTTAACGTTTAAGTGATATTTTACCATCATATCAATATATAATGGGTCCTACAATGCCCAGTTAATTTATTTTACAACTCTTTGTAAATATAATTAACTATTTACCTCTACCTCAAAATATATGCATAACCTCAACTAATTTAATGAATTAACGATTAATCATTAATTATATCTTATTTAATCGTATTAAAATAAGAAGTATAAAATTTATTCAGTCACTTATCGTATAATGACTAATAACTTAAGTGGAATGAGTTCCATCTCATTTCAATAAATAACTCTCGTAACTAAACGTACATATCAAATATATGTAATGCCCTAATTAAACTGTATCGTATACAAATAATTAGTATTCTATTGGGTCTCATCTCTATAAGTGTGACCTAAAGGGAGCAGTTGATCACCGCTGTCATACGACAATAACGTCAAACTCTAGTCAGCCGAGCGTTACCGATTTACGTTAATCAACTGACGTGGAGTATCAAAATATACTAATCATGCCACGTATATTCCAAATGAGATTTATTATATAAATGCACTATTGTGGAGGACACTTACTCTAACAATCTCCCACTTGTCCGATACAAGTTGTGCATGTAACAACACTATTGCGGAGGACTCCTCCTCCTACAATTTCTCCCACTTGTCTTGACAAGTTGTGTGCTACCGATTCTCTTGTCTCTTTTGTGTCACATCCTCCCACTCATTGCAAGGTGTCTTACAGGTCGCACTTGCAATTTAAAATTATAAGTAGAGTGGTTTTCTCGATCTGGGAGAGTAACTGTCTGACCGGAAAATCTACCATAGATCTCTTCCGAGCGTGGCCACGCATTTCCAGTTACTACTCCTCGAGTGGCCCGAAGATGTTAATGCCCAACGTGGGTGGACAATTCCTGTTACCCCATCTTACACTGTATGATGCAGATCACCATGACCCAGAAGATGCCCATCGGCCTCTTTTCACGGCACGACCTAGGACAAAAACCAAAGTCAATCGGAAACTACACCGACTCAGGTAAATGGTCGTCAGTCTAAAGAATCGACTCATAGGAATAAAATAGAAATCCCCGCCACGACCAGGCTTCAACAGTTTTGATAAGGGACTCTATTATGGTCACTGCCCGACAGAGTGTCTCCACAGTCTGTCTATGTAAACGACCAGTCATCTCCATGACCCCATGGTGCTGAACCAACCATCGATCGACTTACAATCTAGTCACTTCGAGACGTCACCTCAAATGACTGACTAGGGACAAAACACTGAGTTCATCATGTTCACGTGAATTGGGTTCAACTTTTCTTTCAATCAATTCGTATAAACAAAGTATTAAATTTAGTCAAACTAAATAAAGAGTTTTTAAAGAAACTTTAACAATGAATGCGATTATCTAATATTTGTAAAAGTTGATACGTTATCAATAATTTCATATCTCATAATCTCTAGCAATTGAGGTACATATTTCAATCCCATTGAAATGACATGACTATCATGTTCAGCCTGCAAAAGGCATTGCTAATGGATTAGCAATACTTGCATCTTTCCCACCGTTCTGATTGTTATTTCTCTTTGTCTACGTAATCTCATATTACATAAAACTTTCTGAGTACATGTCTAGTTTGAATCTAGACTTAGGACTCTTGGCCTAAAGGTAGCTCCCACTGTTTTACCAGTATAATGGGATAGGATATACAGCTATAGGAACTACTTCTAGTCCCTCCAATACTGTCGAATCCAAGCTACTTTCATATGCATCATCATATGACGCAGTGTACTCCATTTTCGTTGTGAAATCCGCAATGATAAACTGCCTGGAACACTTCCAGCGGATACATGACATTTATATTTGAAAATGTCACTCCTACTGGAACCTTTCCAATAGTCTTTTCTGCTTGGAACTCTTCCAACAGATAAATCTTCTATAAAACACAACCAGTTCGTGATTTCAAATCACTTTGATCAGTTTGGAAACTAAAGTCTGTGTAAACTCTTACACACAACTCACTATAAAATCCAAACATATGGAACATATCTTTAGTCCTTCGCAAGTACTTAAGGATGTTCTTTATGGCTATCAAGTGACTCTCACTTGGATTTGATTGCAAACGACTTGTCATGCACAAAGCATGCGAAATGTCGCATTTAGTATACATCACAGCGTATATAATTGATCCCGCGGCGGAAGCAAAAGGAATCAATTATCATGTGTTCAACTTCCTTGAACTAGTCAAAAATCTTATCAATATAAGAATTTTGACTCAACGCTAATATCTTTTTAGATTTATCTCCACAAATCCAGATATCTAAAAGATGTATTCTACTTCTCCAAAATCTTCCATCATCTAAAATGATCAATATGTCTCCACATATAAGACTGATGAAAACCATTTTACTCCCACTAAACTTCATGTATAAACATAATTCCTCGAGATATCGAGAAATATTTTATGACATGATTGACACACTAATTCCAACTCTTTAGTGCTTACTTAAGACATCCTCTTAAGCTTGCAAATTAACTTAGGATAATTAGGATCTACGAATCCACAGGTGAATATAAAATATTCTATCTCTTCTAGAATCGTATTCAAGAAGGTGGTCCTTGAGGTCCAATTGACATCATACTATTATGATATGTTGTAATCGCTAAGTATATTCGTATGGATTGAAGAATTAAGGTTGGTGCAAAACTCTTTGCCTACTCATTTATCTTTGAAGATATTTTAATGTTCATCCATGCAAATTTTGATCTGAAAATCAATTTACATTGAAGAGGTCGTACTTTTTCAAGTAAAATTTACCAAATCACATACCTGACCATCATGCATGGAGTCCATTACGAATCGCATGACTCTAAGCCATAGCAAGAAGTTAGGACTAGAAACAGTCTTTTATAAGTCACATATTAGAATTCATCACTATAAAGAAGTGATAAAATTCCACCTTACCTCTTATGTTCCGAAGAAACAACTACTGAACAAGCAATGAGGAAAACCTTTTCCGGACCATATGCTCAGTTTGTGGCTCTTGAAACATTTTCTCCCACTCTGTCTTATCAATAAATAATCGTATTTTTATTGAAAGACAGCATCACGAGTCACAAACGCTTTGTTCTCGTGGTTAATGTGGGATTATTGAGCACTTGTTTCATTCAAATAACTTATAAATTAGGTACGCTACCTACCCATATCGTATATGGAATGAAATCAGACTGTTTTAAATATGCTTTGATATGGTGGGAAAAGAAATAGTAGAAAAAAATATTAAGATCCCAAGGTTAGTCAAATGGCTCAGTTTGACTTGACAAAGACAAAACCATATCGTATAAGGTTCTGTTTCTTTATTCAACAACACCTTATCTCATAATGTGTGTTAGAGAAGTTAACTCGTGAAACTATTTCACAATACTTTTTGGTGAAAATCAAAGTCAATACTTAGATACTTATAGTTACGATTTAGTCGTAAGTCCACTATCTAATATTCTTGGTGGTTAACTACTTCTCATTGAAGCTCTTTGAAATTTTCAAAGATTTCTCTTAGCACCTCATTAAGTAGAATCAAACACAATATCTACTTAAGTCGTCGGTAAATAAAGTGAAGTAGTCATTACCATCTCTGGTTGTGTTTGTTATTGGACCACACATATTCTTATGTAATATTGGCCAATAACTCACTAGTTCGATTTCCTTTTCAACAAAAAGGGCACGAATTATCTTGCCTTGAATACAAGATTCGCACACACCATAAGATTCAAAATCAAATGTTTTAGATGTGCTACACAATCCAGAATTAAGATTAGATTTGGGTCACCAATTTTGAGCCTTTTACAATCTATATGACAAGTAATTTTAAGTTTAAGTCAAGAATATAGTTACCTTTGATTGGTATGGGATATCCATTTACCAAGTATAGGCATAAATAGATACAATGTTTGTTCCATTCACAAAAGTGAAACACTTGTGTCGTACACTAAAGTGGCTACTATATTCTTTATTTAGAGGTCATGAACATAATAACGTTTATTAAAGTATACCTCTAAATCCAAAACTAGATTGATCACATTATAACTTTTATATGTCTCTATAGAAATAAAACTACAATAGTTATATTTCCCTTGTAGGTCGACATTTAATCATGGTTAGTCGTCGCACGATTTATTACATGTATTGAATACGTTGATTAAAACCATAATGGGTATCTAATACCCTAAACTTGCATTTTAGCAAAATAAATGTCGATCATATAGATATTATGGGTGAAAAGTACACCCAATTTCTAACTCTTTAGAAAACTTGGGGCAAATTAATTTCCAGTGTCTTACACTGTAAAATAGAATCATCAAAAGTTGGGTTTGACACCTTGCTTGGGTTTTGATTTTACTATTCAAAATAGCCTTGCCTTTTTCCCTAGCCTTGTGCCAATATCGTGTCAACCTAGTTTTGAACTTCGTCCTATTCTTAACAATTAAGAATAAAACATCCTTCTTAGAGCTCCCACTCACTTTCATAAATCTCTTTTTAGACAAGTAGATTAGAATTAAAATGAAGATTACTCTTCATTTCATTCATGGTTATACCTTCAAAAAGGATAAACCTTTCATGAAGTGTCTACGGTATTTGATTATTCACGATTTCAAATAAATCGATTAACCTAGTCATCCCAACTGATTTGACCTCTTTTGAGGTAAGTCTCGATAAGGAGCATTATGACGTCATACCAAAAATAATAAATATTTTCTTTGGAGCAAAAAGATTGATGCACCATTGTAATAAGAAGACGTCACAAAAATTCAAAACGTTTTTGACTAAAATGTGACTCATTTGTATACTCTTCATAAGAGACATTTGCAATGGTAAATATGAGGATCAAAAAGAAAAATTCATTTTGTCATTAGCTACGGTGGTTTAAACGGAGATCGCAATCAAAATGCTACCGTATAAAATAATGGAAACCCTTTCCACGATTGAACGGATTTACAAGTTCATAGAAGGATAAAATATTTGTCATTTGCGAGTATAAAATAAATCTCAACGGAAAATAAACATTCATTGCTTATATATAATTTACTTATAAAACATTTTTAAACAAGTCACTCATATAATGACCCCTCACGAAATTATATAAGTGATTCCAAGACCCATCTTTAGACAAAAAATAGTCATCGTATGCTACCTTTATCTAAAAATGGTAAGTCAATACTTGACTAATTCTACACTTAGAACTCTTGGTTGACGGATTTCAACTAACTCCATCTCCTAGTCCCAAGATAACGCTTATCTCGTTGAGTCCAATCCAATTTTGGCTTGTGATCGCATCACCCTACTTACCCGAGGTAAAAAGGGACCCACGAGCGTGGTAGGCCTAATGAACACGGGGTTCATAGGTGTTACTAATTGGTAAGGCTAAATCTCAATTTTTTAAGTTATGTGAGAGAGTCTTGTCAATTTTGTTATTAATTCCCTATAAGCGAACTAAGTCGGTGAATTGTGAATAACGTTGAATTGACAATCGAGAAATAAAATAAAATGCATGTTGGCGATTTTGGCATGTGCGGAAAAACATAAAGTAAGCATGTAATAAATCCTAGTATGGCCACCTAGCTAATCCACTTAACTAGACGATTACAAAATCGGAAACCAACTCCTTGGCCCCTTGCCTCTTCACGGTACATGCCCCAAAAAGGCACTGTCTTTTGGAACACCGATTTCGGGAATCTCCGTCTTCATAATAATTAATTACAAAAAGATACAAATAAAATTCCTATTATACATTTGATCTAAAAATGAAATTAAATTATTACAAATGGCGATACGAGATCGCAAATAAAATTACAACCGAATCGGTATTCCCTTACATTACGGGTAATACCGATTAAAATAATCTAGGCCATACTAGGTACAACTTCCATTAAAAATTAAATAAATGACATTCATTCATTCAAAAATAACAACATAAATAAAAATGATGTAATAATCATGCCAAAATCGCCCTTAATACTTATCATGCTCATTATAGCTCGGTTTTATGGATTTTATCGATTTTTAACCATTAAAAATCAATAATCAACACTTAAATCGTATTTAAGCTCAAAATAATTATCTAAACTGATTTAGAACTCAAAATTAGTCTCCACTAATTTTGTTTATATTTAATTAGTTTGAATTGATCGTATTTGCTAAATATAGAGGTTAAATAATATATCATTTATGAAATAAACCCAAAATAAAATATAAAACTCATAAAAATTTGAAACCAAAAATTTTGTACATTCTGGAACATTTCCAGGAACTCCAAAAACCAGTAAAAATTTGCCCAAAAATTTTGAATTAATTTTATGAACAAATAACTTTGTATTCAACGGTTTTATCAAATAAAAACCATTAAATACAGTAAAACAGTGAAACAAATTATAAAATTTCACCAAGATGATATAAATCAGATTATAAAATGTACCAAAAATTTTCAAGACCTTAAAAGGACGTTTCAATTTTATGAACATAATAATCTCACTTTATTGACTTTTATTACATAAAACTCAATAATCATGCAAAACTTAATTAAAAGTCACGAAATTTTACATACATTATGTACAACATGCATGTGATATCATATTACAAATTCATGGCCAGAATCAACATGCAACTATTTTTAGTTAACTTTTAACATAAAACATGCATATTAACATGATTTAAAGGCCATAAATCAAAATAAAAAGCAAATTAATCCCTAAAATCACCAAATTTGACCACAACCATTTTGAGGTCAGTAGGTATGGCTGCAAATCAAAAATTTTGTGCAAACCAATTTTGAACACAAATTTTCAATTTTACCCAAGTTATCGTATAACTCGATTTTAATGCTTAAAATCAACATGCATGTAACACTTGAGCTCTGATACCACATGAAAGTCCTAGACCTCTAATTAGACTCCTATAATTAGTTCATTAAATTACATTAACTTAATGATTTAGGATCTAGCTATCATGCATGCAAATATAAAAGCATAAATATAAAGATAAGATGAAATTTCCTTACAATGGGAATTTTCGGTTCAATATGGGCACAATAAGAACTCGTTCTTATTGTTCTTGAGCATGAAATTAATGGATGATCCTCCATAAAATAACCTCCAAAGTAGAAGGTCTCCTTCTTGTTGCACCCAAGATTAAACCCAAGTAGTCTTAACTTATTATTAACTAGATAATAAGTAAGCCATTATACTACTAATATTATTGTATTACTACACTAGTAATATGTAGAAAATATTAGTGTATTTAGAGAGTTTAGAGAGAAGAGGTTTTTAGAGAGAAGTGTAAAAATAAGCAAGAATCAAGTTAGTTCAAAAATGAACAACCATTGTCCATTTTAAGGACATAATGGCCGGACCTCTTGTGTCCATGTGGCCTTTGATTTTTGCTTTTTAATTCACATGCAATTGTAGTAGAGTATGGTAGTTTATGTAATGATTTGGAATGCATGATATGGCATTATCATAAGGTTGCTTGTTTGCATAAACAAGAAAAATTATCATCACTACTACTACTACCATGACCGGCCTCACATGGCTCAAAATGGTCCATTTTGATTTTTGATATTTGTCCCACAAATACTAATTAATCATATGCTTAATTATCTTGTATAATTAAGTGTTAATTTGATCATATAACAATTATATGACTCAAATATATACTTAACATTTAAGTGATATTTTACCATCATATCAATATATAATGGGTCCTACAATGCCCAATTAACTTATTTTACAACTCTTTGTAAATATAATTAACTATTTACCTCTACCTCAAAATATATGCATAACCTCAACTAATTTAATGAATTAACGATTAATCATTAAATTATATCTTATTTAATCGTATTAAAATAAGACGTAAAATTTATTCAGTCAGTTATCGTATAATTGACTAATAAACTTTGACTAATAAACTTATAGTGCGAATGAGTTCCTACTCTCAATTTCCAATAATAACTCTCGTAACTAAACGTACATATCAAATATATGTAATGCCCTAATTAAACTGTATCGTATACAAATAATTAGTATTCTATTTGGGTTTTGGTCTCATCCTATAGGTGTGACCTAAAGGGATCAGTTGATAACCGCCGTCATCGACAATAACGTCAAACTCTAGTCAGCCATGCGTTACCGATTTACGTTAATCAACTGACGTGGAGTATCAAAATATACTAATCATGCCACGTATATTCCAAATGAGATTTATTATATAAATGCACTATTGTGGAGGACACTTACTCCAACATAAAGTCACCTAAACATGTCTTAAAAATTCAAATTAATATATTAAATAGGATTAATTGATAGGAATACTCTGTACTATAAGGATGCTGCTCAAAATACTACGAACTTCATTTTAACTACCAATAAAACCAACTATTGCCCCCCTTCGCTTTAATTATAATATGTGACCGGTTACTTGCTAAGCAAGTGAATAACTTTATAAGTCTCCCTTAACCCCTCTTTTTTTCATTTCTCTGTTAACCTCAACCTTATCACCATTAAACCTCTTTCTCCTCTCCAACAACTACTCCATTGATGCTCTAAACCTACCTCCCACCATTTTCTACCACTCATATAATCACAGCCACCAATGGTCCATATCATCTCACCGGAATCCGACTCACCAATCATAATGCAAACCCGCGCACAACCTCTCTCCACCACGTACCACTTTAAGTTGGCCTCACCACATGAGAATGGTGGATTCGAGCTTGAGCAGGGGAGCAACGAGTATGGCCGGAACAAACGATGGTTGTTGACGACGCACCTGATGGTGCAGAGTGGTGGGGGAGGTGAAGAAGGTGGTGCGAATCCGGCAAGAATGGACTCGAACTATGGTGGTCACATAAGCGGAGAACACTGTGTTTTTGGGCTCAGTAAAGGTGGTGCGTGACCGGGTGTATTGAGATGCGGTGGCGATTCGCACCAGCAGAAGTGATGTGAGGCTAGTGTTTGATGGTGAGATGCGACGGAAGTCCGACGAAGGCAAAGGAGGAGCAAGGGAGTCGCCATGGTGGTCACAGAAAGTGGTTAAGAGAGTTATGGCGGTGGTCCGATTAATGTGGTGTTAATGGTGGGATTTTATTTAATTTGGTTCAATTGATTGATTACTCATTGGTGATGGAAGTTGTACTGTGTTCTTGAATTTGTGAAGATGATTATAAATATTTGTTTGATAAAAGAGATTTTATGATTAGGGTGAATTACAATGTTTTCTAGTAAATTACACTTGAAATGGAAGAGAGATAAAATTTGTAAAAAAGGGTGAAAATGGGCAAGGAAAAGATGAAGGTTGGAAGGGAGAAAGAAGGAGTAAAGAAAGAAGATTGAAGATTAAAAGGAAGAAGATGAAGACTAAAGGGAAAAGGTGGGCCATCGAAAAAATGACCTGCTACAAGAAGTTAACAAAACAACCAATTCTATTCAAAGTTAAAGGTGGCACTAGTTAGTTTTATTGGTAGTTAAAATAAAGTTTGAAATATTTTGAGCAGCATACCCATAGTTCAAAGTATTCTTATCAATTAATCCTATTAAGTATTATTTTCGTATAAAGTTACACTATCATTGCCAAAAGTTACACAATTAATAAATGAAGTTTCACTGATAATGGTTAAAGTTATACTTATAAAAGTGTTCAAATTTTAAATCATATTTTGACTTAAAGTTACACAAATAAGCATCGAAGTTACACTCATAAAAAGACTAAAACCACAAAAAAATTGTCTTATAATAATATAAATTCAAATTTATATAGTCGAAATCAGATTTTAATTAAAGTTACAAAAATAAATAGTTGAAGTTACACTCTTAATGAATAAAGTTAGCCTCATAAATAGGCAAAAATCACATAAACTTATCTTAAAAATGCTAAAATCGCATAAACTTGTCTTAAAATTACATAAATTCAAATTTATATAGTCGAAATCTTATTTTAGTTTGAAGTTACACAAATAATTGTTGAAGTTACACTCTTAATGGCTAAAGTTAGCCTCATAAAAAATTACAAATCACATAAACTTGTCTTAAAGTTACATAAATTCAAATTAGATAGTCGAAATCACATTTTAGTTTGAAGTTACATAAATAATGATTGAAGTTTCACTCTTAATGACTAAAGTTAGCCTCATAATAAAGCAAAAATCACATAAATTTGTCTTAAAGTTACATAAATTCAAATTTATATAGTTGAAATCACATTTTGATTTAAAGTTACACAAAAAAACGTTGAAGTTATACTCGTAATGACTAAAGTTATAATCATAAAAGCCTAAAATCAGATAAACTTGTCTTAAAGTTACATAAATATAAATTTATATAGTTAAAATCACATTTTAGCTTGATGTTACAAAAATAATGATTAAAGTTACACTCGTAATGTAGGTGAAAGTCATTAAAACTCACTCATTTTGTTCTAATCTTGTCCCTTCATTTTGTTCTAATCCTGTCCATTCATTTTTCTTTTAATCTTAGCCCCCCATCTTGTTCTAATCTTGTCCCTCCATCTCTTTCATCCAAAGGCCAAGATGAGGACTCATACTCAATTTTGAAGCTGGACTCATTAGAACTTGTCTATATATATATATATATATATATATATATATATATATATAGGGTCAGGATCCGGTGAGAACCACCAACATAATGAGAACCGTGAGAACTCTCACTAAATCTCCACCAAATTTTGTTCCGAAAGTTTTGTGGATCATTTACCATTAATTTAGTCTATTCAAGCAAAATATTTGCATTAACTAACACAAAAATTATTGATTATATTAAAATTATGTACTTATGTACATAATTTCAATTAGGTACACTAAAATTACTATAAGTGCATGAAAACGACCACTAGGTGCACGAAAATTGCTACATGCATGAAAACAGTTACTAGGTGCATGAATATGACGGGCTCTAGATGCATGAAAATGAGTACTAGGTGCATGAAAATTGCTAGATGCATCAAACTGACTACTAAGTGCATGAAAATTAATAAATCGTATTTCGCCTCAATTTCCGTCATTAGCTTATAACTTTTTTTACCAACAAATATGTTATCTAGCCTTAAAATTCTACGCCGAAACCAAATATGTTGTTAGTTTTACAAAATTAATTTTTTAAGGCGGAGTTCTCACGGTTCTCATTATCTTAGTGGTTCTCACCGGATCCCAATTCTATATATATATATATATATATATATATATATATATATATATATATATATATATATATATATATATTTGAGTCCACCTAAATATTTGAGTCCGTGAGTCCAACAATACAATATCACAGATTACACATAACAATATCACTGGTTATACTAAACAATATCACGAAAAAAAAAAACACAAAAGGGTTAAAAAATATTTTATGTCATACTACTCGTTGTTGACGACCGCCACCCACCCACCAATACCGACGACAATACAAGCATATAGATGACACAAATAAACATTTATCCACCATTGACATCACCCATTATTTATCCTATGTTTTCTTTCCAATCTCCATATTCCTCCACCCATACACATTACTTCTACTCGGAGCTCACACCACCACCAATCACAACAAAATATTTAATTGTCATCGTTAAATTAGGGGTCTCGTCGTTGATTATGAAGAAGAATGTCGGAGGTAAAGATGCTAAGTAGAGAGGAAATAGGATAAAAGAAGCTATATACAATAAACTCCGGTGAAACGCCGATAATAGTGATTTTTCGGCATGCAAGGGCGAGAGAATGATGGTGTTTGTCGGAGTTTCGATACTGGAATCAATTGGTGTGAAAAAAGTATGAGAAAAAAAAAGTTAGTAATAGTGGGAAAAATTTATGTTAAGTGGTGTGATATTGTACAGTATAACCCGTGATACTATATAGTATAACTTGTGATATTGTATCCTGGACTCACGGACTCAAAAAGATAGAGTAGACTCACATGATCCTAATTCTATATATATATATATAGAGAGAGAGAGAGATAGGTTTTTATGAGTCCACCATTTTTTTTGAGTCCATGAGTCCTTATCTTGGCCTTTGGATGAAGGAGATGGATGGACAAGATTAAAATAAGATTAATGGATAAGATTAGAACAAAAATGAATGGACAAGATGAGAACAAGATGGAGGGACAAGATTATATTAAAATGAGTGGGGTTTAGTGAATTCCACCTACACTTGACTTTCATATTGTAACAATATCATTTTGAAACAAATTTTCGTAATTTCAGCCTTTTATGTGTGTAACTTCAATTATTACAGGTGTAACTTCAACCATTATTTGTGTAACTTCAAACTAAAATGTGATTTCGACTATATAAATTTGAATTTATGTAACTTTAAGACAACTTTATGTGATTTTATCATTTTTATCAGTGTAACTTCAGTCATTACGAGTGTAACTTCAACCCATATTTGTGAAACTTCAAACTATATTTTGATTTCAACTATATAAATTTGAATTTAGTTAACTTTAAGAAAAACTTATGTGATTTTAGCATTTTTATGATTGTAACTTCAGTCATTTAAAGTGTAACTTCAACCATTATTTGTAGAACTTCAAACTAAAATGTGATTTCGACTATGTAAATTTGAATTCATTTAACTTTAAAACAATTTTATGTGATTTTAGTCTTTTTATCCGTGTTACTTCAGTCATTACGAGTGTAACTTCAACCCTTATTTGTGAAACAAAACGTGATATCAAGTATCTAAATTTGAATTTAGGCAAGTTAATAATTTATATGATTTTAGCCTAACTTTAGTCATTTTTTGAGTAACTTTAGTCATTTTTTAGGTAACTTTAGTCAATTTTAATAACGTAACTTTAAGACATGTTTAGGTAACTTTAGTCATTTTTTGAGTAACTTTAGTCATTTTTACTTTAGTCGTAACTCCAGTTCTTAATACTGTAACTTTAATCATTAAAGTAACTTTAGTCTTAAAGGTGTAACTATTTTTAAGACATATTTACGTAACTTTAATTATTTCTAGTGTAACTTCAGTTTAAAATAGTGTAACTTCAGTACAAAATAGTGTAACTTCAGTCCAAAATAGTGCAACTTCAGTCCAAAAAAGTGCAACTTCAGTACAAAATAGTGTAACTTCAGTACAAAATAGTGCAACTTCAGTAGAAAATAGTGTAACTTCAGTAGAAAATAGTGTAACTTCAGTAAAAAAAAAAGTGTAACTTCAGTACAAAAAAGTGTAACTTCAATACAAAAAATGTAACTTCAATACAAAAACACCATCAATAAACAAATATAGGAAAAATATCATCAAAACAAAAAAAAAATTAAAAGTAAATTTGAAAAAATAAAAGTAGATCTAGAAAGTAAAAAAAAAATATAGTAACTTTAGTCTTTAAAAGGCTTACTTCAGTCTTTAATATTGTAATTTCAGTTCTCATTAAAAAAACGAGATCTAAAATTTAAAAACCTATAGTAACAAAACAGATAATATAAAACAACCCTTTAATGAATAATAGTGTAACTTTAATAAATAGCAGTGTAATTTCAACTAACAACAACAACTATATAAAACTGCATTACAAATTTAAAAAAAAAAAAACGAGATCTTCAAAAGACGAACAGAAAAACAGAAAAAATAAATTAAAACCACATCTAAATTATGAAACTTAAAGATGTGGTATGAATCTGAAAAAAAAAAAAAAAAAACAAAACAAAACAAAAGGAGAAGAAGAGTAGAGGAGGGGGCTGGCGGCGGGGCGGTAAGGAGTAAAGGAAAGAGGACGACGGAGAAGAGGAGAGTGGTAATGGCGGCGGGTGAGTGACGGAGGAGGTGGCGGCGGGTGAGTGATGAGACCGGTGGGTATGAGGTTTTTTCAGGGTTTTTTTGTGGTGCGCGGGTGAGTGATGAGAAGGGTGGTGCGCGGCAGCAAGACAGGAGGTGCGCGGTAGTCTGGACGGAGGTGGACGGTGGTGCGGGGCAATCTGGACGGCGGAGGAAAGAAGAGTACTGGCGGGGTGGCCGGCGGGTGTAGTCGGTGGCGGTGGTGAGTGGGGGAGATAGGCGGTGGCGGAAAGGAGGTGGTGCGTAGGGTGGTAAGTTCGGTGGTGGTGGTGGTAGTAAGGAGATGAGGGTTATTTTTTGGGGTTTATTTTAGAGGATTGAAGAGAGATAAAGGAGGTAGAGAGAGATTGAGATTATGTGAGAATGAGAGAAAATGGATGAGATGAGGGTATTTATTCTTAGGGTTTGATAGGTAGTGATTGTGTGTGCTTCACAATCTTGGTCATTCATCTTGCTTTAATCTCAGCCCTTCATCTTCTTAATCCAAGGGCTTGGATTAGGACTCATGGACTCAAAGAAAGAAGGTGGACTTACATGATCTCTTCTCTCTCTCTCTCTCTCTCTCTATATATATATATATATATATATATATATATATATATATATATATATATATATATATATATAGAGAGAGGCAAGATCCGGTGAGTTCACTCATATATTTGAGTCCGTGAGTCCTAATAGGAGTCGTTGGATCTGAAAAATATGGACTGCTGAGATTGAGCCACGTTAGTCTCAATTAGAGCCAAAAAAACACACAGGTTACTTTACCAAATCTTTTTTCTTACTCTCTCTAAAATTTACCAAAATCAACAGATAAACACATTCTTCAAAAGCTCACCAAATCCTCTTTAAATCTAACCAACAATTTGCAAAACATGCATTAAATTCAATTGGATTTCAACTTTCTAGATTAATTCGTTCACTGCATTGAGTAATCTCACTAGATTTTCTTCCAAAATCATACAGGTACTTTCGTTTCTCACTTTTTTAATTTCTGCGATTTTTTTAGTATAAATTTCCTTTATTAAATTGATTATGTATGTTGTTTTTTTTCGAAATTATTGTATCTATGTTGATTTATATTAATTTAATAGGACTACATCAAAAATATCGAACGAATTGACGATTGATTTGTGGTATTTTCATGTTGTTGCTTTAAATTTCTAAATACTTAGTTATACATGATTTTAAACGATTTTTGGTGATTGTATCGACATATTCAACTAATAGTATTATCGATTCTAGTTGTAATTGTTTATTATAAGTTTTTAATCGCAAAACGTAGGATTTAATTTAGTTTAGTTCTAAAAAACTAGGGTTTCATATTACGAAATTGAATTTGTTTGACAATTTACTTAAGAAATTGATTGTTAGTGTATAGTTAATAAGATACGTAGATCTACATGTTGGCATTATTACTGAAAAAGTTGTGATACTGTTGTTTGTATATGTGATATTGAATGTGAATATTAGTGTTATTTAAATTTCATAAAGTTGTGATACATGTTTACTTCTGACAAATTAAAGTTCATATTGCGAAATTGAATTTCTTTGACAGCGAAATTGATAGGTAGTACTCACTAATTGAGTGATGTAGATATACATATTAATTTTAAAGCACATTACATTATCTTTTTAATGTCTCGTTACAGTGACAAAATTGTGATATTGTTATTAGTAAAGCGTGATATTGAATGCCAGCATCAGTGATATTTAATCACCATAATTTTGACATGGTAACTAGATTAACACAAATAAAATGATATATTTTGTTTTGAACTAGTATTATTGTGACATTTTGTTTTACGGTACGTGCAAATTTTAAACTAATGATTTAAACTATACTAACTGTTGTTTATTTGCGTTTGATTTATAGACGATCTGTTTATGGACAAGATGATGCTGATCAAGAAGGAGATCCCCAAAAGGATGGGTTAAGACCGTTGCAAGTTGTAGAAGTAGAGTTAGAGGAAACAATTAAAATGACTAATAGGAATATGTTGACAGAAAACTTTAATTAAAAGTGCATTGATGTAAAGTTAGTAGAATAAGTAATCTAATGTAACTAGTAGTTGTCAAAACCTAATATTGTCGTCGGAATTTTGTAATATTGTTTAAGATCAGTAATAATATCGTGTCTTGTATTTAGTGATATTGTTTCTTAATATCACGAAATTGGAAGAGCGTAATCAATCTTTTTATTTGTGATATTGTTTTGTGTGATTTGCGATATTCTTTGGTAATGGTTGTGATACTTCATTATCATAAGACTTCAAAAGTCAGTCCAGTAGATATATGGCATATAGTGATATTGGAGCTGGCAAAATTGTGATAATGTTAATGGCAGAGGGTGATATTGTTAATCACATCGTATGATATTGTCAATCACTTCATTTGATATGGCTTCTTATAACATGTGATATTGTTTCTAATAACGTGTGACATTGTTTCTAATAAATTCCTACATAATTACTAATAAATTGCGATACTTCTAAATTTATAAGGTGTATATTAAAAAGTGGTGAAAACATAATACAAATGGCAAATGTTGATAAAACTATTTTATTGTTACTAAGATACATTGATATTTTTTCTAACAAGTTGTACAACTTGGTAGAGAAACATATTGTTGACCAAAAATGTAGAAAAATACAAAATTGTAACCGCTTGGAACGATATTTATCAATACAGAATTTGTCTTTATAAAAAAAAATAACAAAAAAACAAGATGATTTGCTTAATTGATGATGTACAACTATAAATCTCTTCAGCATCAACACAAACTCTAAACAAACCTCGGCAAGAGAAAAAATCTGCAAAAAGGAAAACAAAGAACAAAACATCATTTTAGTAGCATCTTAAAGGCAAAGAAAATATAGACATATATAAGTAAGGAACATAAATGTATGTTGTTAGAAAAATCACTAACTTGGAATCACATGACTTGATCATTGTCTTCTCTCCTTAACAATTAAATGTAGTTCAGACTGTAATATTGTTAAGAATAACATGTGATACTGTTAAGAATAACATGTGATACTCTTAACAATAACGTGTGATACTCTTAAGAATAACGTGTGATATCAATTTACAGTAATTAGTTAAACATTAATGTATTACAATATATTTCAGCATGTGATATTTTTAAGAATATCGTCTTATACTAATTCACATTAATTAGGTAAACAATAAAATATATTTACAAAAGGAAAAACAACAAAGATAAAGCATACTTTTATGAAAACTTGATAAAAAACACAAATCTTAACAGAAATCATGCTAAATAAAAGTGAATACACAAACAAAAATAGAAGAATAAAATGAGATGATAAGAATACATCGATTAAATCAATATATGAATCATAAAAAAGCAAAAAGAAGAAATAAAACAAAAATAATAATGATAATCCTTAACATACATAAAGAGATGTTTAGAAGACATCAATTAAAATGAAAAGAGACGATACATCAATTAAAACGAAAATCAGAACAATGATAATCAAAGCATACTTAGGTGCATATAATTCAAATCAAAACAATAACGAATTTAAAATTTCTAATAAAAAGAAGAGTGAATAATACCTGACATTGCAATTCTAAATATGATGAAGAAAATCAAATGCTATCGCTTGCTTGAGAAGAAACGAATTGACAGAAAAGAATTAGGTTAGAAGTTAGGAAGAAGAGCACAAAATAAGAAAAGAGAGAGAGAAGAGAGAGAAAGTGAATGAAAAATTGAAAGAATGACTTCATATGAAGGTATATATATCAAGTTGGTGAATGTCGAAAATACCCTTACTATATCTCAGCCATTAGATCTCCTTGATCTAATGGTTGAGATTGGGACTCGTGGACTCAAATAGTTAAGGTGGACTCATGTGATCTTAATTCTATATATATATATATATATATTTATATATATATAGAGGCTGAATCAGGTGAGGCCACTAATTTTGGCGAGGCGGCATGCCTCACCAAATTCCTTTGTTAATTATTCATTGGGCTGAAAATTTCGGGTCATTTCTAATCGTTTCATTTGGCCCAAATACTTTCTTTCTCTAATATAAAATACTCAAATTAAAACCTCATATACTTTACTTTCTCACTCTTATTTACACGACTTAATTGAGCTGTAATTAACTTTGTGAAACTTGCACCTTATTTTGTGAATCTTGGACTTTATTTTATGAAACTAAGACTTTATTTTGTGAATCTAAGAATTATTGTTGATTTATATTTGTTCATCTATGTGGGATTCAAACCCACACCTTGCACAATAGCACAATGCTCTACCTTTTGAGCTAATAGATAATAGAGTGCAAATTGATTTATGCATTAACAAATAACAAACATATTAAAGCACCGGTAAAGAGCTAATTAATTTTGTGAATCTTGAGCTATGTGTTGTGAGTCTAGGACCTTATTTGATGTAGTTTCACAAAATAAAGTCCAACATTCACAAATTTTATGGGTAGGATGCACAAAATAAAGGCCTACTTTCACAAAGTCAATTCATGAGTTCACAGCAGTTTCACAAAGTAAGGTCTTAAACTCACACCACAAAGTCCAAGTTTCTCAAACCTTATGGGTCGAGTTAGGTAGGCAGATAATTGTTGTGAAGCCGTGAGGCTCTAGACTCGTCTAAGCTTATGCCTTATTTTGTGAACTCCAAACCTAATTTTGTGAAACCTAGACATGATATTGTGAATCTAGGACCTATTTTTGTAAATTCAAGACTTAATTGAGTGATTTTTGACGTATATTGGCATATAATAATCGCATATTTATATTTGTTCATCTATGTGAGACTCAAACCCAAACCTTGCGCAATAACGCAATGTTCCACCATTTGAGCTAATAAATGATATATTGCAAAAACTAATTTATGCATTAACAAATAACGCATCAAAGCACTAATGGAAGCATATATATTTTCAAGATGAATATATGAAATAAAGTATATGAACTTGATTTTGTGAACCCTTAATATGATTTTGTGAACCTTGCACCCTGCAGTTGATTTTGTGAACCCTAAATCTGGTTTTGTGAACCTTATATCTCATTTTGTGAATCCTAGAGCCGAGTTTGTGAATCTTAGACCTGATTTTGTGAATCCAAATTTATTTGCATAGACACACACACACACACACAAGCTACCACTTTTATCATATCAAAATAATTCCTTAACATCTCTGCATATAAATTACCGATTCACAAGATCAAAATGTAAATATAATCACAAATAAGTAGGAGTCTGCTTTTGTATTTTGTGAATCCTGAAAATGCTTTTGAGAACCCTAGAGCTAATTTTGTGAATCCTGGACATGATTTTGTGAAGCTTGGACATGATTTTGTGAATCCTGTTTTAAAAGCATACACACACGCACATCAAAGAAACATTTTTATTTGTTTCATGATCTCCTCCTAACAAAACCAATGCTCATTACTCATCCTCCTGACTAAACATTAAAATCATTGATACCAGTTGACAACACTGAAACTCAACAAACACACCTTTTACTTGATTTAAAACTAGAATTGAGTACACTAAAACTCGATGATATGCAGTAAATTTAAAGCGAAATGAGTACATTACCAAACATAAAAACATATATTGAAAATAACACCCAAAAAAACTAATTAATTCGAAACAATACATAAAAGACAACAAATTCAGTTAGAGTACAACTTTCATTGAGACATTTTATCAAACTCCTCATCTACTGACGAAACATGAATATACATAAACACAAAGATATAACCTCAGATTAAGTAAATTAACGAAAATTCAATGATTAAATATATGAACAACGACGAAGACAACAACAAAATTAAATCAAGCAACAACATAGGAAATATTAGCATACATTAGACTAAAGAAATGTCAACTGAAAAATCGTCATACTAATATAGTCCATAACTTAAATACATCAAAATTAAGAAATAAAACACTTAAATGAAGAAATAACGCATGAAAATTGCAAGTCAAAAAAATTAAAATCGTGAACACGGAAAATCGAAAATAAAAATCGAAAAATTGCATATTTAAAATAATAATTAAGACTGATTTAAGTTATAAAACATAAATTAACTTACGATATTTAGGATGAAAGTGTAGAACATTATGAAATTTGATCAAGCATAATCAATTCAGGCAATATTTATGTTCATCATTGATATTACGCTCTTAATCTGAAAATTTTCAAATTACCTGGGGCTGATCGTATGATAATTCTCGCCGATTAATGAGTAATTTTCCTTGTTATTATTGTTACGTGCAAAATCACATAAATATTTGGTGTTTTTTCGATTAATTTTTGCTTTATTTAGTGTTTCTTGAATTTGGGGATTATTTTGATTGAGATCAAATGTTTTCCTGTAGGAATAAAAGTGGAGAGAGAGAGATAGTAGGCTATTGGGATTTGGGAGGATAAGTATAAGAGAGAGAAAGTGGTATTATGGCTAAATGAGAGGAGTGATAGTTGATTTCATTAATCCCGCGTATAATCATCTATTCAATCTGAGTCGTTGATTCATATGTGATCAATGGTTCAGATGAGTACGACAGCCTTACCGTAAGAAGGGTGCCTCACATGATTCAATTCCTATATATATATATATATATATATATATATATAGCTTAGTTCAATTGAGTCCACCATTTTCTTAGAGTCCTTGAGTCCTCATCCTAGCCATTGGATGAGGGAGATGGATGGTTGAGATTTAGGAGATTAAAAAATACACTTATCACTAATTAATTACCTATGCACTAATTAATTAACTTTCTCTCTCTAGCTTTACATTAATCACTTTTTAAACACTTTTAAGCACTTTTGAGCACTTTTGAGCTGCTGAGATTTATGAGTGTAACTTTGATGCTTGCGAGTGTAACTCTAATGTTTTAGACTGTAACTTTAAGTTTTTAAGGCGGTTTGTATACAAAAATTTGAATTTAAACAATTTTAAGACCTTACGATTGTAACTTTGATGCTTTTCGAGTGTAACTCTAATATTTTCGAGCGTATCTTTAAACTTTAAAGACGGTTTTGATATAATAATTTGAATATATATACTTTTAACATTGTACGAGTGTAACTTTGCTGATTTTCGAGTGTAACTTTAATATTTTTTAGACGGTTTTGTATAAAAATTTGAATTTATATAATTTTGACATTTTACGAGTGTAACTTGGATGATTTTCGAGTGTAACTTTAATATTTTTTTAAGACGGTTTATTACTTATAAATTTAAATTTATATAATTTTTTACATTTTACGAGTATAATTCTAACATTTTAGGAGTGTAACTTTAATTTTTTTTTAAGACGGTTTTGTACATAAAAATTTGAATTTATATAATTTTAACATTTTACAAGTGTAACTTTGATGATTTACGAGTGTAACTCTAATATTTTACGAGTGTAACTTTAGTAATTTTAGGTCATTTTGAGTGGAATGTTTTGAATTTTATTACATGTTGAATCTACGTAATTTACTACAAATTTATGAGTGTAACTTTAGTCCTCTATGAGTGTAACTGTAGTCCTCTATGAGTGTAACTGTAGTCCTCTATGAGTGTAACTGTAGTACTCTATGAGTGTAACTGTAGTAAAAACTATGTAAAAAGCAAGGTAGATCTAGAAAAAGGTAGATCTAGAAAAAAAATTTGAAAACAAGAGTAAAAACTAAAAAAAGAAACAGATCTGACATCAACAAGTATAACTTTTAAGGTCATTTTGTGTTACTTTAATAAATAATGTGTGTTACTTTAATACAAGATATATGTGACTTTAATAAATAAAATGTGTAACTTTAATAGACGGTATATGTGACTTTAATAAATAAGATAGGTAACTTTAATAGAGAATTTGTGTTACTTTAATAGATAATGTGTAACTTTTTAAGATCTAGGAAAAAAAATGTTACTTTAATAAATAAAGTGTGTAACTTTAATAAATCAAGGTCATTTTGTGTTACTTTAATAGTGTTACTTTAATAAATAATGTGTGTTAATTTAATAAATGATATATGTGACTTTAGTACATAAAATGTGTAACTTTAATAAATAAAATGTGTAACTTTAATAGACGATATATGTGACTTTTATAAATAAAATGTGTAACTGTAATAGAGAATGTGTGTTACTTTAATAGAAGTTATTGGCACTTGACACCCCTTTTTCAGATCTAGAATTAAAAACACAAAAACAAGATCTGAAAAAATTAAAAAAAAAAAACTCAACAACAACACCCACCCACAGCCAAAAAAGAAAAAGAAGATAGAAATCTGGAAATTTAGAAAAAAGAAAAAAAAAAAAGAAAAACGACACCCCCACACCCACCCTCACCACACCCGACACTCACCATCTCCACCATACCCCCGCGCTCACCAGCCCCCTCCTCTGACCACGAACAACCAGATCGGCAGGAGGGAGGCGGGAGGAAGGCTAAGAAAGGAGAGGAGGAGAGGCCACCATGAACCACAACAACCGCCACCATGAACCACAACAAACCCAGTTTTGAAAAGAAAAACCAGATCCGGAAAAAAAAAAAGAGGCGGTCGAGGGAGGCGCGCGACATTTTTCAGATCTTTTGTAGGTGATAATGGAGGATGGTGGTGGTTGTTGTTGATGGCGGGTGAGTAGGTTTTTGAGGTGGTGCTTGGCGACGGACGGAGAGATGAAAATAGGGTGGGTGTTGGCCGTGGTGATGCCGGCACTTATGGGGTAGTGGTGGTAACGTGAGGTGGAGGACGGGGGTGGTGTCAAAAGTGGCAGTGAGCCACGGGGTTTTGGGGTGGTGGTAGTAGGTCGGTGGTAGTAGGTGAGAGAAAGAGAGGATAAATGATTTATTTGGATTTTGAATTTATTAGGGTTTTAGAGAGAAGAGAGGATGAATATTATGTGAGATGAGCGAGAAGTAATTGTGAGAAATGCCTTATATATTGAATTAGTGTAGATTAGTGATTAATTAGTGAAAGCTAGTGAGAGAGTGATATTAAACTCATTTTTGGAGCATCAATCTAAGCCCTTCATTTCCCTTTATCCAATGGCCCTAAAGAGGACTCAAGGACTCTAAGGATATGGGTGGACTCAATTGATCTTTGCTCTATATATATATATATATATATATATATATATATATATATATATATATATATGTTGTAGTAGCCCTTAATAATATATCTAATAATATATCTAATAACTCTAATAACTCTAATAACTCTAATCTAATAACTCTAATATCTAATAATATCTAATAATATATATATATCTAAGGACTCTAAGGTTCTTATGAGTCCACCAATTTTTGTGAGTCCATGAGTCCTCATCTTGGCCATTGGATGAGGGAGATGAATGGATGAGATTGTAGAGACAAAAGCACACTTAACACTAATCAATTACTTATGCACTAATTAATTAACTTTCTCTCTCTAGGCTTTAGTTAATCACTTTTGAGCACTTTTGAATTTCTGAGATTTGTGAGTGTAACTTCAGCCCATATTTGTGTAACTTCAACCTAAAATGTGATTTCGACTATATAAACTTGAATTTATGAAACTTCAAGACAAGTTTATGTGATTTTAGACTTTTTATAGGTGTAACTTCAGTCATTACGAGTGTCACTTCAACCATTATTTATGTAACTTCAAACTAAAATGTGATTTCGACTAAATTTATGAAACTTCAAGACAAGGTTATGTGATTTTAGCATTTTTATGAGTGTAACTTCAGCCACTACGAGTGTAACTTCAACCATTATTTTTGTAACTTCAAACTAAAATGTGATTTCGACGACATAAATTTGAATTTATGAAACTTGAAGACAAGTTTATGTGATTTTAGCCTTTTCTGAATGTAACTTCAACCATTATTTGTGTAACTTCAAGCTAAAATGTGATTTCGACTATATGAATTTGAATTTATCTAACTTAAAGACAATTTTATGAGATTTTAGCCTTTTCTGATGGTAACTTCAACCATTATTTGTGTAACTTCAAGCTAAAATATGATTTCGACGGTACAAATTTGAATTTTTGTAACTTAAGACAATTTATATGATTTGAATCTTTTTATGAGTGTAACTCCAGTCTTTACAAGTGTAACTTCAGTCCCTAAAAGTGTAACTTCAGTCTTTAAAAGTGTAACTTCAATTTTTAATAATGAAATTTTAAGACATGTTATCTTTAGTCATTACCAGTGTAACTTCAGTCCAAAATGGTGTAACTTCAGTCCAAAATAGTGTAACTTCAGTCCAAAATAGTGTAACTTCAGTCCAAAAACACAATCAATCATACCAAAATCAAAACATAATAGTGTAACTTAAGCAAAATCATACTGTGTAAATTAAAACATATAAAATATAAATGTGAAATGTGTAACTTAAGCAAAAACATATAAATGTGTAACTTAAGCAAAGTGTAACTTCAGTCATTATATGAGTAATTTCAGTTACTAAAACTGAAACTTCAGTCATTATATGTAAAACTTCAGTTAAACAACACCAATAACCACAAAAAAAACTTGTGATTTTTAGATCTGAAAAAGTAATAAACATAAAAAACTTGAAAAATAAGAATGAGATCTAAAAAATAAAAACATAAAAAACTTCAGTTTTTTATAACTTTATTATTTAAAAGTGTAACTTTAAGCCTTAATAGTGTCACTTCAAATAATGTCACTTCAAGCCTTAATAGTGTCACTTCAAGTCTTATAAGTGTAACTTCAAGCATTAAAAGTGTAACTTCAAGCATTAAAAGTGGAACTTCAAGGCTTAAAAGTGGAACTTCAAGGCTTAAAAGTGGAACTTCGGTCTTTTTTTTATGTAACTCAAAAAAATCAGATTCAAACATAAAAAGCTATAAGAAATAACAAAATTAAAAAACAATAGATAATAACCGCATCTATTTTTGACATTAAAAAACCGAGATAATACGATTTTTTTGGGTTTTCGAATAAAAAAACAACAACTAAGATCTGAATACTACTTTGTAAGATCTAAAAAAAGAGAATAAACAAAAAAAAAAGTAAAATAAAAGAAACTATAAATCTGAAAAACAAAAATAATAAAAACTGAAAAAAAGAAAAAAACAACCACCACAACCCCGTTAACACCGACTGACCCACAACCCTCACGACCCCCATCTGACCCCCACCGGCACCAAGACCCCTCTTTGACCTCCACCACCACCACCGCACCGCTGGCCACCACTGTACCGTGGCAGAGGAGGGAGGAAGGCAGAGAAAGGGAGGCGCGGTAAGGGTGGCGGCAGTGGCCAGCGATGCAGTGGTGTGCGGCGGAGGTGTGGTCTGGCAGGCGGTTTTGTGGTGGTGTCGGTTTTGTGGTGGTGTGCGGAGGAGGGAGGTGTCGGTTTTGTGGTAGTGTGTGTGTCGGTTTTGGTGGCAGAGGAAGGCCGGTGATGCGTAGTGGGGGCGGTGGTGGGGGCGGTGGTGGGGGCGGCAGAGGAAGGGCGGCAGCTAGAGTAATTGTTTGGGTTTTTTTTTTTAGGAATGATGAGAGATAAGGGAGGTAGAGAGAGAGTGGGGTAGGTTAAAATGAGAGAAAAAGATGAGGGAAGGGTATAAGTATTAGGGTTTGGATTGGGTATGTATTAGTGGGTTTGATTAGTGGGATGTGAGAGAAGTGAATTAAACACCCACTAATGACCATTTTCTTGTTTTCATCTCAACCCTTCATTTCCAAGATCCAATGGCTCACAAAAGGACTTATGGACTCACTATTTCTATAAGGACTCACATGATCCTTTCTCTCTATATATATATATATATATATATATATATATATATATATATATATATATATATATATATATATATATATATATATATATATATATATATATATATATATATGTTGTAGTAGCCCTTAATAATATAGCTAATAACTCTTATTACTACACTATTAATTTTATTAGAGAATATGAACTCAATTTTAGTGAAGCTTCTCAAGCTTTTTCTTAAAATAAGAAAATATGTAAGTAGAGAGATAAGTGTATTTCAAAATATGAGATCAAGTGAGTTTAATAAGAGGAAAAATTGTCCTCTTGAACACTCAACATGAACGGCCACACCACATGGGAGAAGGAGGTGCTTTTTCTTTTTGTCTTCACAATGCAATAGGTAAGTATCTAGGTCTAGGTTGTTTATGATTATGTTTAATTCTCAATTAGAACAATAATAAACACCTAAACACTACCCTACCCCATCAAAACCGGCACCCCCACTTAAAATGGGTGTCCATTTTATCTTTTAAATTTTGTCATTTGTCACATATGTGACATGTGACATGTATCATGTAATTTAGCTTATAAATGTGCATTTAACTAATTTAAATGCAATTTCATAACAAATAAATTTGACTTAACATTTTAAGTCATATTTACAATTACATGTAAATAAAATGGGTCATCTCATATTTGGTTAATATAATCTACAACTAATTGTAATTATAATCAACCAATTAAGCTTATCTCAAATGTTTCATGAACATTTTGCATTCTTAGTAATATAACAATTAAATTACTAAAAATGAATCTTATTTAATCATATTACAATAAGATATAATTCTCACTTACAATATAGACTTAGTTAAATTTAAGGGATTAATTAATCTGTATCGCTATACAATTAATCAATGTACATGATTAGGGGATTGTTCTTTAGGTGTGACCCCAAAGGATCAACTGATCACCACCGTCATACGACAGTAACGTCAAACTCAAGTGAGCCAACCGTTACCGATTAATGTTGATCAGTTTCCTATAATATTCATCATCCCTTTGTATTCTTATTATTGAGATTTAATTAAGTGATCGCACTATTGTTGAGGACACTCACTCCAACAATAAAAACCAATTTGATTTTAGAAAACTAAAACACAATTTTGAAAGTATAAAATCAAATAAATAATATGTCAAGTAAATTAGAGTTTTATTAAATTAGCGATTATAATAGATTACCCATTATAATAAAATTGTGGGTCCTACAATCACCCCACTTTCCAAAAAGTTTCGTCCTCGAAACTTGAAAGTGGAAAACAAAAGCTACAAGGACAAAATCGGTTTTCAAAATCAGCATCCAAAAGACTTATAAGGAACGATGTTTCAATAACAAGGTTTTTCGCAAAAAAGGTTTAAGAGGAGTTTTTCGAAAGTATAAATCTTTCTCAATGGATTGAAGAGTGCCCGTCGCGAACATGAACTCTAAACATTCACTTCAAGGAAATGTCAAAGTAGTAAAGGCAAAAATCAAGACAAGCGTTAGCAAGTGCGGAAGTAGTCATTAGACTTCTCCAGCAACAAGTCCAAGCATTTAACCAAGCGCAAAATCCAAATTCCAAGCTGGGGTGATAACTTATCCTCTTACGATTCCAATGATAGGTCACACGCTAAAAAAAGCAAGGAACGAGAGAGATATAAGTCATTTTACAAGACTCGGTCAGTGTTGTGTAGTTTCAGCGGCTCACTCGGCCGAGTGGGGGTACCTACTCGATCGAGTGGGGGCACGTACTCGCTCGAGTGGGGCTTTACTCACACCAATATGGTAAAACTTGGGCGAGTAGACACGAGTAGGGAGAAGTTTCTCAATTGCGCTCGGTCGAGTGGGCTAAGCACTCAGTCGAGTGGGATCTTACTCGGTCGAGTGGCCTTGCGACTTGGTCTCGTTATAGTCTTACTCGGTCGAGTGACCTTGCTACTCGGTCGATTTGGCCTCTAATCGGTCGAGTAGATCTTATACTCGGTCAAGTAGGTACACGAACATCAACTATTAAGCACAAAATCATACGATACAAAATCAAAGACGATTCTAACGCGAATTCGTCTTAAACAACAACAAAACCATCATGTGAATCACAACATAGCCAAGAATAACATAAAGGGTGATAAACATACATGCTCTGATGGTTATAAACATATAATGATAATCACAAACATGGAGCTCAATTCAAACTTGATATATTAACAAACATAATACAAAAAAAACAATAACATATGAACCACATACAACTCATTCAACATCCAACAATCATAACTTTAAGACAAGAATACCTAATGATTCTATCTTTAACTTGATAAACATCAAATCTATCAAGCAAAGTAAAATCGAGTAATCCGTCTACATTATCTTTTAACACTTCACATATTCGATTCCCAACTAGTCATCGACACCCATGGATTTCTTGACCCAAATCTTCAAAATTCATCCTTTTAACAACACGTAACAGGGTAAGAGGAAGATCATGAAATTCTGGAAAAATGGGTAAAGAAGTTCAAAGATTTATATTTTTGATTTTAGAATGATGAAGAAGAAGAAAATCTGAAAAATGAGGATGGAAACCCTAGGAAATAGGGCTTGGATACCTTATAAGAGGTCTGTAAGTTTTTTGAGGCCCAATAACAAAAGTATTAGGCTTGAGACTCGGTTTTGCATTCAAATACACATGCTACGACTTTTTAAGAGACTTTTTGAACCAAATAAAAACCAATTTGATTTTAGAAAACAAAAACACGATTTTGAAAGTATAAAATCAAATAAAAAATAGCCAAGTAAAATTGAGTTTTATTAAATTAGCGATATAATAAATTACCCATTATAATAAAACTATGGGTGTTATACTCCGGGTCTCGTAACTCGGGCCCATACTCAAACTCAATTTATTTTTGAAGGACACATTCCCATAAGGTCTAAAAAAAATGAGACCTAAACCCGACCCATCTGGGTCCTACCCGACGGGTTTGGGTCAGGTCTTGAACCCACTGGCCACTGCTATACCTAGTTATAAGCAAGCCTGGCAAAACGGGTTATTCGGGTCGGGTCAGTTTTGGTCGGGTGGGTCTGACATATATTCTGTATTGGGTCGGGTCGGGGACATTACGGGTTTTGGGTCAATTTCTGGTGACTTGTTGTCATGTCACTTTCGGGTATGGATCATTTTTGGGTCGGGTCGTTTTCGGACTAACGGATAAAGCACTCTTGGTAAGTTTTGGGCCACTTTAAATCATTTCGAATCGGGTTAGTTATGGGTCGGGTCTTTTCAGGTTGGGTCATTTCGAGTCGGGTAAACATTGGGTCAACTAAGGTCCAGGACAGGTCTGGTTGGGTTGGGTCGGGTCAATTCAAATTTCGAGTCATATTCGAATCAAGCAAATTCAGATCACTTTCGAATTTTGAGTAAGCCTTTCCAGGGCGGGTCATTCGAATCTGACCTAATGTACCACGTCTAGTTATAAGGCATCAATGTTGCGTGCGCGGGGGCGACTTATTTCATAGAAAAGAATATTGAGTTGCGTGACTCTTTAAAAAGTGTATTCTAGTCTCTAGTGTTACATGACCCATAAGAACAAAAAGAGTAGAAAAAGGACACGAAGAGTACATAAAATGATACTCAGTGATATACTCATATGAGATGACAAATGGTGATGTTACACGATGTGTAAGCGTATAAGTAAAGCAGCTTCTTCTTCCCCCTTCTCCTCAAACCGCGTACAATCCGTATTCCCTAATTAATTCCCACGCGTCTTCCCTCTTTTACTCTTCCTATTTATAATTACTCCTTCTCTCTCTCCATTAACCTAACAATCTCTCCAAAATTCCCCAAATCAAAAACAAACCCTCGACATTCAACAATGGCGTCCTCAACCGAAGAGAAAACCAACACTTCACTGAAAACAGCATCTTCATCCACATCCTTGTACCTTTCCGACATGGCGGAGGTGAAGAAGGTGTTCGACCGGTTCGACAGCAATGGCGACGGCAAAATATCCGGCGAAGAGCTCGCAGGAATGATCTCTGCTCTCGGATCCGACACTTCGGCGACGGAGATTGATCGTATGATGGAGGAGATGGATTCCGACAAAGACGGCGTCATTACTCTTGCCGAATTCGCTGATTTCTGCAGCAAGAAGGTTGACGATGACGAGTCCGGGTCGCGGGAGTTACGCGATGCGTTTGATATGTATGATCAGGATAATAATGGTCTGATTTCATCGGCTGAGTTGCATCTTGTACTGAGTCGACTCGGGGAGAAGTGTTCTGTACAGGATTGTACTAAGATGATTCAGTCTGTTGATGCTGATGGTGATGGAAATGTTAACTTTGAAGAGTTTCGCAAGATGATGAGTAATACCGCTGCTGCTGCTGCTCCTCCTGCTAAATCGGAATAATCACACTGTCGAATTTCAATTCATCCCACTGTTTGTAGTATGAAACAAAATCCTAATTCGGATGTCGCGTCTTTTTACTGCTACTACCTTTACATATTGTTATTGTCTACTTTAGGAAGCTTGGTAATGCTCTACAGTTTGATCCATGTTAACTAACTTGTGCAAAAGCTTAATGTTTACGGTTTTACTACCGTTTGTCAAAGTCTTTGTTGTCAATCATGATAATCGAATCCCTTTTTCTTTCGTTTCCATGTAATTGACAGTCTGTATGTGAGGCATAACACTTTCCTAATAGCTAATGCATGCCATTTATCAATCCATCTTGCTAATGACCGTCAGCTAGTGACCTCTCACAGTCCCTCCCCCACTAAGGGCTAAATTGCTACTGCTGGTTTTCTATACAATACAACATCACGTTTTTCAGCCATTTGCCTTTGGTTAAAAATTCAGGTGTTGTAGCCAATTTTGATGTCAAATGAAAACAAAGATTGTGTCACCACATAGCCTATCAAATACGTACCAAATCACCCAACTTGTTACGTAGGAAATATCAAAAGTTTTGTCTTTATTACCACCATGTGATAGTATTTGACTTGTCTTAAGCTTAAGGCGGATAGTGTCCGTCTTAAGCAAGACTTACCGAAAAGCTTAACCTCAATTGAGTTGACCAATTAAAGATAAATTGTTCATTAATATAACCATGTCACTTGATACTCTTGAGAGTACATATTAGAAGGCACAAAATTGGATACATTGTAAAACTCTGCAATTAGGGCTTTAAAACAGACCAGCGACGACTGGAAACAAAGATTGCAGTGACAACCAACTTCCCAGACAATGCCAGCGTTTGTCTGTCAATGCTTCCGCTGCAAAGAAAGGGAGCATGTTTAGCTACAAAACACAAAAAAATAACACTTCCCTTCTCAGGTCAAAACGACAGCCTTTCTAGAGATTTTATCCTCGCTCGAAAACTAATCATTAAGCTGTAAGAATAAATTTATAGTCCAATATATATTTAAAAAAACTACAACCGTGTATTACCCAACCGTACTAACCTATCCCACCTCCCCTACCACCCATAACAAACCTTCACACCAACGGAATTCAGCCGCCAAAGGGGCTGACTCCACTAGAAACATCATATTTTCTACATGGGACTAAGCACACAACATCAATATCGTATACAGATACAAGCCAGAAGCATTGGAAGAAAATTTTGTTTTTTTTAGATCTATGTTTAATCAATATCAAGTCACCTCAATCACCTCAGGGAAGACCTCACATTAAAATTACTCGTACATTATATGCCTCGCTTAGTTTTAAGCATGGTTATATTATAATATGGCACCAAAATAACATGGTCCACAGTTTCTGCTTTAAAGAAGTTTAAATGTGCGTCTAGTGTTTGTTCTTAAATTAAGAGTTTATCATAAACAAAAAAAAAAATTAAAAAAAAAATCCTTATATGTAGGTACTTTTCGAACACAATGACGTCTTTCAAGAAGAGACCGATAGATAAATAAAAGTATGAACCACTAATCACGACGATCCTTCAGGCCAAGTTCGATGAAAGTGCACTATGGTATTTTAGCACGCTAATCAAACATAACATAACCAGCCACCAGGCCCACCACTAAGTGTCATGCACATTTTTATCCCCGCAGGGACAAAATATGTTTACCAGATTAAGTTAGACTTAGATTATTCGCATACCTTGCGTTTGTTATGCTTTCTTTCCATGCTGCTTGAACCACCAAAACGTTGTTTCTTTGATCCATCAATATCATCATCTCCCAAGGGCAACCCTCTGATCTCATCACGGAAATCAGCCAGGCCAAGTAATCTATGCCAAATAATTTAGAAATGAGTACAAATAATACAGAAATTAGGCAAGCATCCTATGTTCAAAACAAAGTTTGAATATGGAAGAGCATATACCCATTGGATCTCTGTAATTGTTTCATCTTCCTTTTCTCTGCCTTTGAAATAGGAGCACGATTGAATGACTCCTCTTCTCGCTGTTCTCGTTTTTCCCATTGTTCAACATATTTAGCATGATCTTTGCTTTCAGCTCCAACTCTATCATGAAACTATTATTGTATCGCAACAAAAAAAGGAGTTCAAATCAGCGCCTAAACGGCTGTTAATGAACACTAATCAACAGCATGAGAATAACAATAAAAAAAACTGACCTCCTCAGGCCTACCCTCTAAATCATTCATTAAACTCCTACCATAATCACTCCGCTTTACTGCTCGTGCATCGTGTTCCTCTTTCCGATTGTGATTTTTAGTATATTTGCCCTTCTTATCATCTCCCTCCATTGTTGTAGGAACCAATTTGACAGGCCGATAGACACCGACACCACCACGACCACGACCACCATCACCATCAACCTGAAGGATATAACAGAGTTTCAGAAGGCAATAGAAAAACAAATGGGTAACTGAAGACCAACCAAGGCCTTGGCATTCAGAGTTACAGAGTTGAAAGTGCTTTTAATCAGAGATCAATACTTACTTCAAGATCCACTCTAGGTTCAGGCATTTTGCTAACAAGATTGCCCGCGTTGGGTCTGTATTTCAGTAAATCTTCAGCCCTTTTGTTCTCCTCTGCTCCCTTGATAGCCTCATCCACTTTGATAGCATCAGTTGCTGAAGTCCTTAATAGTCTTTCAATAAGATAGCCACATTTCTTGTCTATAGGACGTATCTGAAAGCATTTTCCCAATCATACTCGTAAATCAGACAAAAGAATATTCACTAAACCAATATCATACAACACTTACAAAGTACACATTAAATCAAGAACAAACCTAATAAAACCGCAGAACAATCTTCTCTAAAAGGACTCACTCTAGAAAAACTAAGAGGTAATGTGAGTATACAAACCTTCTCCAGAAACAATCTGATCTCTACAAGGCTTTTAACGACTGGATGCCCCTCTATCGACAATCCCTTCGCCTTGCAAAGAAGATAATAGACAAGTGACTGACAATAACTTATGAGCAGTAAATGCTTTGCCTCCAAATAGCTTATCCCCTCGTCTGTTGGATATTGTTTTTCCTTTACCTGTTATTCATGTAAAAGGCTATGCCTATATCAGAGATCACTATTCCAACGTCAGTTAACAACTAACTGTGTTCTTCAAATGATAAACCAATATGCAAGGTTCTAAATTGTTTCTTTTTACTCCCCTCAATTCAGTCCAGCGAGCACATTATAAAAAACATAAAAACATGGATAACATATAGAACTCGCCATTGCAGTTAGCTAGTGTTTGGAAAGTTTAATTTTATTTTGACGTCTTGATTTTTTATCAGGATACTAAATTATACTTTTCAATCATAATTCGTTATTTGGGGAAACCTATAAGTTACAAATAACAGAACTTCAAAACAAAATGCATTGTTTGGTATGCATAAGATTTTCAATTTCGGAATTTGAAACTTGGGACACCAGATTTTAATCAAACAAAAGTCATAATCTATAGCAATAAAATAAGTATCTAAAAATTAGAAATTTAAACACTGACTCGGACCTCACAAGCACTAACATATCCAAAAGCAAGATCTAGATTCAATATGAATCCAACCATTAGAACCCAACACAATAAAAACTAAACCAATAACACGGAATAATATAACTAATTCTACAGACCTAAAATCTAAATTAATTCACTGTGAATTCCTCCAAAAGCACCTATAACTAAGACATATCGATTTTTAGATACACGAATCATCTATCTCATAAAATTGCTGTTGTGTCATCACCAACCGATATCAGCTATTACTTTAATCAACCTAAATTGGAGTGATATACTTCAATCAATAAGTGGCTTATAATAAGGGCTCTGAAGTGGAAGCACAAGGTTTGGTTTGGTTTGGTTTGATACAGAGAGACAAACAAGGTAGAAGTCAGATAGAAGAGGGAGAAGCGGAGCGAGTTTGAGCTCCGGACATTCTGAAATCCAAATTCATGCATTTCTCAAACAACCCATTTTGAGTAAATTCTGATTTTTAAAATGAAATCCTGTTAATTTCAAATTAAAAATCAAATCAATTCATCAGCTACTTACACCATCGTAATATTGCTTTCCAAATTACAAACACTAAAAAAACCAATTACTAAAGTAGATAAACAGTAAAAAAAATATACGGAGAATTGCAGTAAAAAATCCTAACCTTGGCAGTTAAAGCTTGAACCTTGCTAGTAACTGTATCTAAACCAATCTTCATCTCTATTAAAACCTTAATTAAATCAGGTACTTCTCTGTCATCATACAACAACAATAAAATAGAAATTATAATGCATCAGTTAAGCAAATAACGATATTTACAGAACCTAAATTAAAGGGTGCAATTGAAAGAAGAAGAAAAGACAAGAACTTACTTGCGTATGTTTTCGGGGTTGATCAACATAGTGTTAGGTTTGTCCATGTCTGAGTTTAGCATGCGAAGAAAAAGAGGAGCAGAGGAGTTACAGGCGGTACATCTAGGGATGGCAACGGGTCGGGTTTGGGTCGGGTCCAGTAAGACCCGACCCGGACCCGTGTCACCTACTTTGGACACATACCCGACCCAAACCCTAAAGGGTCTAAAATTAATGGACCCATACCCATACCCATATTTGACGGGTCCGGGTCCGGGGCGGTTCTACCCGTGGGTCTGGTTGAGGACGAACACGAACCTTGACAGTTTTGTTTTGATAATTCAACTTGCACTTTGGCAGTAACTACTAAAAAAGAAACCTACAAATTAAGTATAAGATTTCAATTCAATGCTAATTTAAAGGCAAATTTGTATGACATTTCAATTCAAAACAAGTATATGATATTAAGAAACCATAAAGGAGTACATTTATAAAAAAAATAATTGATGGACTAGAAAAAGAATAAAAAACCCTTTAAAAGAGGGATTTACTGATGACCGAACTTGTCGGTTATCGAATTGCTGCTGCCACTTTTCGGTGGTCGTCCTCGCCGGTCTCCTTCGTCGTCGTCGTCGTCGTCCTCGCCACTCTCAGGTTAGGGTTAGAGGTAGGTCACTAATTAGGGATTTAGGGGTTAGATCAAGAGTTTGAGTTGGTGAATTAGTTTAAGAATGATATTATTGAAGTATGAAACGTGCGCCTGTTTATTTGTTTCTTAGATTTAGAGTTTTTTTTTTAAATTAGAAGGGTCTACGGGTCGGGTTCGGCTCCTATAATTCAGACCCAGACCCGGACCCGAAATATTTATTTAAGACCCATACCCGACCTGTACCCGGTCGGGTCTCAAAAATTCAGACCCAAACCCGACCCATTAGGGTTCGACCCGACGGTTTTGGGTCGGGTCTTAGACCCACTGCCATCCCTAGATATATCAGAGTATTAAGGTGTCAAGGAAGAGAATAAGAATAGGGTTCGCATGGGGCGGATCGAGCCCATGGTTAATATTAAATGGCAACGGGTCTACCCGCGGCTCTAAGGAGTCCGGATTATAAACATCCACGGCATTTTTGTAACTATCGACAATCTTTTCACTACGAACTAGTTTTAACTCGTGCAAATTGCACGGATTTGCTGTTAAATAAACTAAAAAATAACAATTACACTTTAGTACCCATGTTCAAGATTTTTGATTTTTAAATCTTTACGTTCAAAGTTTTATAACTTTGATCTCTAAAATCAAGTAAAAAGAAATTATTAAAATGGAGCACTTCATATTATTACTTACATAATTTCTCGTTTAAGACGGCTATTATTCGTCTTAAACTTAAGACATGTCAAATACAAACCGAATCACCACAATTGCTGTTATTACCATTATGTGGTATTATTCGACCCGTCTTAAATTTAAAACAAATTGTACCCGCTTAAGCAAGACTTACTAAATTATTGCTCCGTACTTATTACTTATTAGTAGCCGACTCGTTTGAGAAGTATAATCAGAACATCACATTTTTATCTGTGGAAGCCTAATTTGGCCGCTTAAATTCTATACAAATTAGGCCGCTTCCTTACCAACCCTACTTATAACTTACGGAGTACATTCTAAAATATACTATCACCTATTTGATTGCCTCTCACATTTCGCCGCCCCAAGCCCTAACAGTCCCTCCCAGCCTCTCATTTCCTTCTCAGTCCCAGAAATACAATAGTCTATTCCACTTTACTCTTTTTATATTATTTTCACTCTTATTCTAATTTCCCTCAAAATCCCATAAACAATATGCATCCTATCAAATTTTACTAATTTCATAGTTTAGATCTGTCATCAAAGCTATTTATTCACGTTGGTAATTGTGACACCCTCAAATTTGCGGAAAAATAAAACAAGTAATTTAAATAAATAAAAGATGAGCATACGTTTCTAATAGGTTCACTTTAGTGAAAATCGGTAAATTTTAAAACCGGAACCTAATATTAAATATATTCATCATAACAAAGGTGTCTTAAAGAAAAAGGTTCATAACAAAAAGGAAATAATATTATACATAAGAAATATCCAAAACGGGAGACATATCTCCCGTATAAATACGGAAATAAAAGAGTGTATAATAATATACAATCCTAAGACCCGAATATAGGTCCAAGGTAAATACTTCGCTCGCTAGCTCGTCAATGTACCCAAGTATGCATCACAAACCTGACAACCGCATTAAATATAAACACGGAAGCCACAGTCAGTGGGGAGTAACTCCGAGTCCTCCCAGCCACGATATGTCGAGTTTAATGAAACATGAATAACATAAAAGCAATGTATATAGAAAATACAAAACTTAAACATATATGATATGCTTTTCATGTTATGAAACAATTAACTAACATATAACCTATCATATGAAAGCTATCATGTGAATCTGTTAACAACCTATAACACGAGGTAGGGAAGCTGGTATGCTGGCTCAGAGGTTACATTTAAAACATGGCCCTGATACACTCAAACCCTAATCATACTAACTATAATGTGAATCAGTTAACAACCGGTAATCCAAACTCTATCAACCTTAGCCGGCTTGCATCTCACCTTCTAAGATTCATAGAATCATACAAACATGAAAGACAAATACTTCTACAAACAGGCATAAGTTCTTAGTCCAGTCAATAGTCGACTTATGTAACTCGAGGCTATACCACAAGGTAGGAAAACATCCTAGTCCTAGACTGATCAGACCTAGCGACAACAGCTAACCCATTCCCTGTCTCATTACCAACAGTACATGAGAATCTCTACTAGGCGACCCCCTAAGAAGAGTTGGCTAGTACTTAAGCTGGCTTCATTCCCAAAGTGGAACTATTAGGCAGCCA
>JAIUZE010014480.1:0-29818 GCA_022085475.1 Heliosperma pusillum | reverse complement strand
AGAAACTGTTTTTTAGTAAATCGATAAAAAGGCCAAAACAGCCATTTTTAGCCAAAACAGGCCGTGGGCCCATCCAGGCCCATGTGGGGTCCGGCCCAACTCAGCCCGTGGGTCCCACTTTGGGACTTGTGACGGTTTTTGATTTATCGTCATTTTTATCGTGTTTTGTAATATTTAGCAAGTGGGAAATGTTAATAAGTAAAATATTTGATTAAAAAGGTTTTTCATAAAATTATTATTTCTCACATGTTAGAAATTATAAGACGAAATCGTAGTTTAATTTAATATCCTTTAAGTCAAGCGGGTTTTGGTATGATATAATAATTCACATGTTAGAAGTTAATACAATAACATGTAATGAATATGTTGACTTTTATGTCTAAGTCTATGTGGTAAAGACTCTGTTTCTAGCCGGTTTGATCAAACGGGTTTGGTCAAACTAAGATCTAGTCAGCCCCGTTTTGACTGATGACCCGTCGCGGGACTCGGGTCGGGGATTTGTCTTCAAGTAAGGTTATATTTAATTAATGAATTAGCCTTAGTAGATATGAGGCGATATGTTATTTGGTTATGATTTATATGCAATTAGTCACATGTTAGGAAATTGTTTCCGTGACTGTTTGATTATATGGTTGGTGTCGTGTTGACTAAGTAACCATAGAGAATTATGAGTAGATGGCGTCTTGACCATTCTAATTCTAGATGAGTATCTTGGACCATGACATTGATAGGCCCGTACTATCTTTAACGAGTATATAGTTCATGGTTAATAGCTTTTGTGTCACTGGCTTGGGCCTTTTGATACCAATCCGGGGGCATGGCATCCTAAGAGTTCCGCTTTGGGAAGGGAGCCAGCTTAAGTACTAGCCATCTCTGCTTAGGGGGTCGCCTAGCAGAGTTTCTCATGTACGGTTATGTCATGGGACGAGGAATGGGTTAGCTGTTGTCGCTAGGTCTGATCAGTCTAGGGCTAGGATGTTTTCCTACCTTGTGGTATAGACTCGAGTTACAGAAGTCGACTATTGACTGTGCTAAGAACTTATGCCTGTTTGTAGAAGTATTGGTCTTTCATGTTTGTATGATTCTATGAGTTTTAGAAGGTGAGATGCAAGCCGGCTAAGATTGATAGAGTTTGGATTACCGATTGTTAACTGATTCACATGATTACGTGTTGATTAGGGTTTGAGTGTATCATGGCCATGTTACAGGGTAACCTCTGAGCTAGCATACCAGCTTCCCTACCTCTTGTTATATTTTATTATCGGTTTCACATGATAGCTTTCATATGATAGGTTATATGTTAGTTAATTGTTTCATAACATGAAAAGCATATCATATATTTTTAAGTTTTGTATTTTCCATATACATTGCTTTTATGTTATTCATGTTTCATTAAACTCGACATTTCGTGGCTGGGAGAACTCGGAGTTACTCCCCACTGACTGTGGCTTCCGTGTTTATATTTAATGCGGTCGAACAGGTGGTGAATGCATATTTGGGGTACATTGACGAGCTAGCGAGCGAAGTATTTACCTTTGACCTATATTCGGTTCTTAGATTGTATATTATTATACACTCGTTTTATTTCCGTATTTATACGGGAGATATGTCTCCCGTCTTGTATAATTCTTATGTATAATATACATTTTCTTTTGTAATGAACCTTTTTATTTATGACACCCTTCGTTATGTATTTAAATTATTTCTTTTTCTTTCCGCAAATTTGAGGGTGTCACATTAGTGTTAGTTCCTTTTGAGTTGTTTTGTGGGGAGAGAGATATTGTTGGATGAAGACTTGTTATGGTTGAGTTGAGCAAGTTATGCGAAGGTTGTAGTATTATTTGACAAGTGTCATAGTTGAGTGTGGAGGTAGTTTCAAGTGTAATGGTTTTGCGGTTTGTTTCCATGTTAATAAGGAAATGTGAAGTGTCGAGGTGGTAATTCTTAATTAGTTGTGTTGCCGAGTTAACTTTTGTGGTATTGAGTGGCAAGAATGTAGACTTTGTTAGAAAAAAAAGAGTAATGTGCCGTAGTTGCGCTGGTGTGAGGGTGACTGAGATATATTACAATCTAGCTTTCTTGTTGGGATTGCCTATGTGTTAATAGTAGCTCGTTACTTGTATGATGGATTAGTAGACTGGGGTCTGAGTGTTTTCGTGTAGCACTTGGAGGCAAGTATAAGGGAAGTATTGGTAGGATATGTGTGGCGAATGAGGTTACATTTATCATGGCTTGTATAGCCTTTTGTTGTGTAATGGTATCATTAGTTTGGTGGTATGTTATGCCGGTAATGTGATAATGTGAGTCTCCGTGGGTTAGTTACAATATCGAGTCTTAAGGGTTGCAGTAATAATGTGTTGAGCATGTGCATAGCGGTCGTATTTTATTGATTATCGTTTGGTTAGCAATTGTCTGGTGGGTTTAAGAGTAGAGTCTAATCGGTGGAGCTTTACCAGTCGTCGTTGTTGAGTTCTTTGTTCTTTTTCCGCATGTACTTGTGTATTTGGATGTTTTGACTTTGTGGGTGTCAGGAGGTCGAGAAATTTAATTATGGTGGGCTTGAGGTTGTAAATAGTTCATTGTCCTTTGGAGGATGTTATGGGGATATGGTGTTAGGGCGAATCATGGTTCAAGTGTTATGTGGTTGAGATAGGGAGAGAACTCAGAAGGATGTTATGAGTAATCGTGGTAAATGATTGAACTAATGTTCCATGTTCAGGATTTCTGAGTGGATTAGGTAAGGTGAAATGATGTTGGGGGTTGTCGTATAATTGGCAGTGTGGTATTAGAGTGTTAAGCGATTTTAGTACGGCGCGAGGATGTAGATATATGGAAAAGGTAAGAGTTTAATGATGAATTGGGTTAGAAGGCGTAGCGGCGTTTTTGGAAGAATAGGTTGTCTCATAGCATGGTGATTTTATGGAATGGTTAGGAAGCATTGGAATTGGTCGATAAAGTAAGAAAATTGTTGATTAGCTATGCAGTTGAGGTATTATTATCGGCATAGATGTGGAGTCATGGTCTTAGTTAAATTGGAATGATCAGTTTTGGGCTTACTCGACCGAGTACATAGTGTACTTTGTGTACAGGGGGCTCGGCCGATTAGAGTTTACTCGACCGAGTACATCGTACTCGGCCGAGTAGAGGCTACTTGACTGAGTGAAGTTGGCCGAGTTGCACTCGACCGAGTAAGGCGTACTCGACCGAGTTCATGTTGTACTCGACCGAGTACAACGGTTTTCAGGGTTTAGTCGAACGAATGATAAAGGGGTCATTAAGAGGATTAGTTTTCATTAAAATCAGTTTACGTCTTAAACACAAACCCTAACTCCAAGTCCTCTCAAACGCCTCAAGGAACCTTGATCATCTCGTTTCGAATCCAACCTGTTTCTCCGTTGATTGATTGATTTGGGTAAGTATTCTTGATTGTAATTGTTTGTATTGCATTGATTACCCTAATTAAATTGGGGGGAAAAAGTGAATTGGGATGTTAATTGAATGATTATGAATTTTGTAGGGGGGTTTTCTTAGAGGAACACTTTTGATTCCTTTGCTTTGATATACGTACACGGAATTGCTATAAGGTAGGGTTTCCCAACTCAATATTTGTGTTAGTTGATGGCATGAGATTCTTGATTCCGTTGGGAGACGTATCACACCCCAAGTTCGCTCCCGTAGTTATCCCGTTACGTGGGGGATGTGCATATTAATGTTCCGGGTTATCTTGCTATGGCGAGATGGAAGTTCGACGCATGTGGCTGCGATCTAGGGTTAATAGGTGGTTTTGTAGAGCACGGATGGTAACCTGAGTCTACTGAGGTATTTGCTGCGGTGGCCCTCCAGTTTCTCTTTTGCCTTGTGCTTATCTTGTACGTTAGTCGGTATATGCGAATATTGACCCTTCTACTATTTTACAAAACTGCTGTGATCCATTGGGGGATGGTGAGCCGGTGATCGCAAGTAATCCTTAGCATTGCATGGGATCGAGGATGGAATCACCGTATTGTGTCTAGCTTCCGCGTGTCGTTTGGAGTCTTGAACAATTAGGAGTTATTTCATTATGTTGAACATTGTTATTTATTTATTAACACGATATCATTATTAAGTTGGATTGTTGGTCAGATGGTATGCCATCTGTTTTGGGATTTTGTATTGACATTTAAACGTTGATTAAATAAATGTTGTTTCTTTATTGCATGATGTGATATTTACTACCTCGGGCAACCGAAATAGTAGCACTCCCATGTACTAAGGGGGTCTTGTAAGGCACCTTGCTTTATGGGGTTTTTACAAAGTGGTATGAGAGCGATCGATTTTGAAACCTAAAACCAATGAACCCAATGAACTAGGAGAGTCTAATAAAATGAACCCGGGTAGGAGTTATAGGGAGCTACCGCAAGGATTCGGGAGACGTCTGGGAATCGCACTCTTTCCCGTATAGCTCTTACTTGGACACCATGGTGTGGTACACAACGGGACCACGAGAGGAACAAGGACAAGCGTAGAAATACGCATTTGTGGAGTCGCCACCAATATTTTTGGGAAATTGGAACCGTTCGAATACTTTATGCCATGTCAAGACACAAAGTAATGGCATGAACTCTAAGAACTTGTTACCCTTAGCATTCTATGTATAGAATGACTCTCGTGGATGCCAATGAACACGGATGTATACAGAGATCTGGAGTAAGGGCGGAGGGTACGTATTAGGAAGCTCTTTAATCGAACACTTAATCCCGCTCGGCTCGATAGTGGTCTCTACTAATGATTAGGGAAATCGTTTATACTTGATATGATATTGATTATATTCATGCAATGCAGCATCCCACGTTTTAATCCTAGCATGTGAATTAGCCTATGTTGGTGAACACGTAATTAGCAGAAATCATACAATACAATGACTAAATGAAATTACAACGTATTACAAAGATTACAAAAGATTACGGGATCTATGTCAGAATATACTCAAAACAGAGATTTGAAGAAAAGGAAAAGGTTTGAAAAACTAAAAGACAGATTAGGAGTGATAATACGACTAATAGTTAATTAATTACGTAATTAAAGCTACGTCAAGGCGAAAACAATAGTTCAGGGACAGAAGTCAACCCAGAACAGGCGCAGCAACAACTGCGTCCTCTTGAAGAGGCGCATCACTTGTTGCGTTTGTTCTTGAGTTGAATTTGACTGTGAAGTCAGAATCGCAAGCAGTTAATGTTGTTTTGTATGTTTACGATGGATTATTGACCTATGCCTAAAATGGAAGTGGTTTAACATATTAGTTACTATAAAGTTTGTATCAACAATGAATACAAAGACTTGATATGAACGAATCGAATATCAAAAACCCAAATTTGATTCAAAGACGAAAACCCGCTAATATTGAATTATTAGGGATCTAAGTAAAGAACAAATCGTTTTATGTTAGATTATAAAAAAGGAAAGGAATAAAATAAGAAAATCGCAGGAACCAGAGGAAGAAGAAGAAGAGCAGGAGCAGGCAGCCTCTGGAAGTGGCGCAACAGATGCAACAATCCTTTAAGAAGGCGCAGCTGCTGCTGCGATTCTTCTCGACGTCAGATGACTGCTGAAAAGGTTTTGATTAAAATCGACTTACAAGTAAAAAGGACGGGATTTACACCCTCAAACTTACATGTTTGACGAAACGAGATTAACTAAATTTACGTTTTAACGATAGCTCGATTCGAATGTATGCAGAAATTGCCCTTGTTAAAGGACTAAAATTGATTGATTGATTGATTGATTGATTGATTGATTGATTGATTGATTGATTAATTGATTGTGTAGTGGTTAATTTGGTTGGTCAATGCAATAACCTGACGGGTACCCAGAAGAATCTGAACTTACCTGGTCGATTGATCAAGCACGTAGATGGTTGGTCAATGCAAAGAGAGAAGAGAAGGGGCAGAACACTCGCGTACTTTAAAAGTTAGAACAGAGCTCTCCTTTTATAGTAGGAAATGCGAAGAGTTTGGGAACTACTCAAACTTGTGACAACCCTCGAGAATACGGAAATATAAAACATACAAGCATGTGAAGTAAATTGCGGAAATACGGTATTTTAAAAACTTTTATACATGCAAGATAGATAATACGAGGAGTGTCAAAATATTACAAACTAAGTACGAAATACAATAAAGAGACGGGGTCTCTCAAAATGTTAACAAAGTAAAAGTGTTTAGCAAACTAGCTTATTAACGACTAGAGGTGAATCTTCCAGGGACAACGCCCGCTAGCTCACACCCGAACCCAAAATAGCATAAGCAAAAAGCCATCCATGCAAGCAACTTGTTCATCCATGAAAAACATGAACGCCACAATCAGTGGGGAGTAACTCCGGGTTCTCCCAGCCATATCACATTACACGTACATAGCAGAAAATACAAAAGTAGAAGCATGCATATATGGATATACATGTGAAATACAATAAGGATAGATTGGCAATTCAATATACAATGATAAGAGCATAAGAGTTACAAGTCCGAATCCATCATGTTGTACAAGACTTGGGGAAGACATTCTTAGGCAACCGAATACGCTCACTAGGGCTTACATCTCACCGTTAGCGGTATAAGTTTGAAAAGATTGAGACTCGACAAACAAACCATGCCAAGTCATGCGATGATCACAATAAATCCATCATATTATCATCCATTCAAACGTACCAAAACATTGACGATGCTAAGTCATGCAATGACCATGAATAAAATCATGAAATCACGCATCCAAAAGCAACGACACAAAGACGACATCTCTCACGGTAAATGAAACGCACTAGCACCGTGTACATGGCAAGTATGATTAAAAGGCATCCACGAGATCACATTTCCCTGAACGCATACACGATCACATTTCGTATATGTAGACTAATTTCCTCCTGGTAGCACGACGATATAATACGGTCGTAGTCTAAACCTGGCCAAATTCTCGGAATCCATTTTCCTGATTCGACATGCGATAACATTTCGCATCCAGACTCGGTCATCATAGACGCCGAGTACCCCAAATTCGGTAGATCAATTCACGAAAGAGGCGGAAAAGAGCTCAAGCCACATAACAAGCGGTACGCTACATGCAAATAACACCACCTCGCAAGTACACAACATTTGACGGCCGGGTCGATCAACGCAATGCGTTCAACTCCCAACAACGTCGTCGTATGCCCACTACACATGCATTTAAGCAGTAGGATACCTCTCCGTTCCGACATTCCAGCCTTACGAACGTGGAAGGTAGCCAAGGGAATGAGAGCACAAGCACAGACAAAATAGTGCTCAAACTGTATCATTTGTAAAAACCGATTAAAAGTGGGACCATACCAAAAACCGTCACAAAACATGAGAATAGGGAATTATATAAACTTAACTATGATAAAATGAATCAATACATGATACATAAGCATTAGAACAAGTTTATGAAGCATAATGAATAAAAACATAGATCACCTCTCCCGAAACAACGTTGTTTGGAAACCAACGAAAACAAGGGTCCACTTCAAACGGTCATAACTAGAGTTCTAGACATGAAAATGCAGAAATTCTAAATGGAGGTGATAGCTTATCCTCTTACGGTTCCAACAAGATGTCACACACGCCCAAAACAAGCAAGTAACGAAGGAGATATGATCATTTTACGAAAAGGGGTAAGTGCAGGAAAACTGCAGTCGGCCGCGCATAACGCAGCCAGTGCCACCACGACGCAGCCTGCGTCCTACGACGCAGCCTGCGTCCTACGACGCAGCCAGCGTCCTACACGGGATTCAGGCACAATCAAATCCCAACAGTTATCAAACAAAAATCCTCATTTATCATCACAAACCATCAATTCTCATATCAATTAACACTAACAACAACCAACAACAACAACACAAGTCCTAAGCATACTAACCATAATCTAAATACGATTACTAGCCTAGAAAACACATAAAACACGTAAATGATATCGAGTAACCCTTCACCGTTACCTTATTGCGTCTTTACTCCGCGTCAAGGTCCTCTTCAATTAGGAAATAGTCTTTGTCGGGATCTTGAAGGTCACCACCTACAAAATAGTTAATAAAAGATGAATTTACTTCACCTTGAGAAAGACGGAAAGCTTGAAAAGCGAGAAAGACGGTAATTTTATTATCAATACGGATAGAGGAAGCTAAGAGGGGAAGAATAAGACGAACTTACGAGAATTTGAGCAAGAAACGAATGAGATATGAAGAATCTAATCTTTGATCAAAAATGGAGGCAAGGGTTTTGATGGTTTCTTTGTGATGAAGTAAGTGTTGTGTTTGAGTTGTGAAGAAATAGGTTAAGTGGTAGTATGAGATGTGTAAGGAAAATGTCCAGAAAAAGTCAAAGTCGCCTTAAGACGGGATTCACATGGAATCTCGCGGAAATTCCAAATACGAACTCGGAAATTCTAAATTCGACTCGAAATATTAAATTCTAAATTAAAACTTAATTTCTCTGAAAAGTATCCGTAAAATATTTTCACTATAAAAATAGGGTACATTTCCGGGTGTTACAATCACCCCACCTTTTAAAACGTTTCGCCCTCGAAACTTAAGGGAAAGAAATATACCTTACTCAAATAGACTCGGATATTTACTACGCATAGAAGCTTCCGTTTCCCAAGTCTCTTCTTCGACATTAGCACTTCTCCACAAGACTTTCACTAAAGGAACCACTTTACTTCTCAACTTCCTATCCTTACGATCTAGGATGCGGATCGGCCTCTCTTCAAAGGACAAATTCGGTTCAAGCTCGGACATTTCAACTTGAAAGACATGGCTTGGATCACTAACATACTTTCTCAATTGAGAAACATGGAATACATGATGAACCTTAGCCAAATTCGGGGGCAAATCCAACTTATAAGCAACGGCACCAATCCTTTTCACAATATCAAAGGGTCCAATGTATTTCGGGCTCAATTTACCCTTAACACCAAACCGTTTAACACCCTTCATTGGACACCTTCAAGAACACTCTATCTCCAACCTCGAATTCTAACGGCCTTCTTCGGATATCGGCATAAGACTTTTGACGGTCTTGAGCGGCTTTCATTCTATCACGAATGACCTTCACATTATCAATGGTCTCAACAAGAACATCGGGGCCTAAATCACGATTGTCACTCAATTGATTCCAACATATAGGACTCCGACATTTCCTTCCATAAAGAGCTTCATATGGAGCCATCTTGATAGATGCATGATAACTGTTGTTGTAAGAAAACTCCACCAACGGTAGACTCTTTTCCCAACTAGATTGGAAATCAAGAGCACAAGCCCTAAGCAAGTCTTCTAAAGTCTGAATAGTCCTCTCAGTCTGACCATCCGTAGCGGCATGAAATGCAGTACTCATCAACAACTTACTACCCATGGCTTCTTGCAAAGCCTTCCAAAATCTCGAACAGAATCTCGGATCTCAGTCGGATATGATCTCCTTAGGAACGCCATGATATCTAACAATTTCATCAATATAAGCTTTTGCTAAACGATCCAAACTCCAAGTTTCTTTGATCGGAATAAATCTAGCACACTTGGTCAAACGATCCACAACAACCCAAACGACATCTTTACCTCCAACGGTCCTCGGCAAAGCCATAACAAAATCCATAGAAATAGATTCCCACTTCCATAGCGGAATATCCAACGGTTGTAGCAATCCACCGGGCCTCTTGTGTTCAATCTTCACTTGTTGGCAAGTAAGACATCTTCCAACATATGACACAACATCGCCCTTCAAGTTCGGCCACCAAAACTGTAGCTTCAAATCCTTGTACATCTTATCACCTCCGGGGTGAATAGAATAAAGGGAAAGGTGAGCTTCATCAAGAACTCGCTTCCAGAAATCAAGAGCATTAGGAACAAATAAACGACCATGGAAACGAAGAACACCTTCATCATCAAACTTGAAATCCTTAGCTTTACCTTCAAGAAGTTTAGCTTGAATAGACTTGTAGGTAAGATCATCAACTTGGCTTTCACGGATTTCACGTAGAAAAACAGGCTCAGCAGTCATAGCACCAACATGAACAAATCCCCGCTCCACGAATTCCAACTTCAATCTTCTAAACTCGGCACAAAGATCATCGGGTAATACCCGCATAGCATTCAAAGCATGAGAAGCTTTCCTACTAAGAGCATCCGCAACAACATTAGCCTTCCCTTCATGATACAACAACTCAAAATCATAATCATTCACCAATTCCAACCATCTTCTTTGCCGCATATTCAACTCTTTTTTAGTAAATATGTACTTCAAACTTTTGTGATCGGTGAATATACGACAACGAACACCAATAAGATAATGTCGCCACACTTTCAAAGCATGAACAACGGCGGCCAATTCCAAATCATGAGTAGGATAGTTCACTTCATGAACTCTCAACTGTCTTGAAGCATAAGCCACCACCTTCCTATTTTGCATAAGAACACAACCCAATCCCATTTTACAAGCATCACAATAGACATCAAAGTCTACTCCATCTTCAGGCAAAGTCAACACCGGAGCGGTAGTTAACCTCTTCTTTAACTCTTGAAACTCTGCTTCACAAGCTTCATTCCATAGGAACTTGGTTTCCTTCTTCAATACCTGAGTCATCGGTCTAGCAAGCTTAGAGAAATCCTTGACAAATCTTCGGTAATAACCAGCTAAACCAAGAAAACTTTGAATCTCTCTAATATCGGTCGGACTCTTCCAATCAACAACGGCCTCAATTTTAGAAGGATCCACCATTACACCCTCTTTAGAAATCACATGCCCAAGAAAGGACACTTTAGGTAACCAAAATTCACACTTGGAAAACTTAGCATACCACTTTTGTCGACGAAGAACACTCAAAATAATCCTCAAATGAATAGCATGCTCTTCTCCGGACTTGGAGAAAATAAGAATATCATCAATGAACACCACCACACACTTGTCAAGATACTCACTAAATGTGCGGTTCATTTGATCCATAAAGATAGCGGGAGCATTCGTCAATCCAAAAGGCATCACCTTAAACTCATAATGACCATACCTTGTACTAAAAGCGGTCTTTGGAATATCAACATCTCGAACGGGAATTTGGTGATAACCGGATCTCAAATCAATCTTGGAAAAAGTAGAAGCACCCTTTAGTTGATCAAACAAATCTTCTATTCTTGGCAAAGGATACCTATTCTTGATTGTAATCCGATTCAATTCACGATAATCAATAGAAAGCCTCATAGAACCATCTTTCTTCTTTACAAAGAGAACAGGAGCACCCCAAGGCGAGGCACTAGGTCAAATAAAAGCCTTTTCAATCATATCATCTAGCTGCTTGCTTAATTCTTTCAATTCGGTCGGAGCCATACGATAAGGAGCTTTGGCTATGGGACCAGAACCAGGAACAAGATCAATAGAGAATTCAACATCACGCTCGGGAGGAATCCCGGGCAAATCTTCGGGGAATACATCAACGAATTCTCGAACAATAGGCACGTCTTCAATACTTGGCAAAGCGGTAGATGAAGAAGTCACAACACACAAGTACGCTTGGTGACCTTTTCTAACCATACTTAGCAATTTCATAGCGGAAATCAAAGACACACCTTTTCGGGGATGAGATCCCTTATAGGTTATTCTAACCCCTAAAGGACTCTTTAAATAAATCTTTTGATCACGACACTCGAACCTAGCATGATACAATGCTAACCAATCAATACCTAATATTATATCGAACTCTCCTAGAGGAAACTTAAGGAGATTAGCGGGAAAGATAGAACCCGCAATAGATATTGGGACATTAGGATAAAGGGTAGTACAAGAGATAATATCTCCGGATGCTAAGAATATGGGAGTATCCTCACTAGATGTAGGCTTGATGGATAATTTATTAGCATAAGACGTTGACACAAAAGACATAGAAGCACCGGTATCAAATAGAATAAGACACGGTTGCTCTAAGATTAAGAACATACCCGTAATGATCTTGGGATGAGCATCGGCTTCGGCACGGCTCATGACAAAGATGGAACCCTTAGGTTTAGCAGGAGGAGGGGGCAACTTTCGATCGGGGCAATCGTCATAACGATGACCACCCTTTTGACAAAAGTAGCAAATGTAAGGTCGGTTGGTACAAGACACGCCGGGATTGTATGGTTGTCTACAAAGGTTACATTGACGACCTTGAGTTTTAGCTCGAGGAGCATAAGGCCTATGAGCCATATTTGAAGTAGCTCTAGTAATAAAAGGAGCAGGCTTTCTTGTATTTGCATTAGAAGAAGGATTGAATCTCCTCTTGTTAGCATAAGAATTAGAAGGAGACGGAATAAACGGTCTCTTCCCATAAACATTCGGCCTAGGAGCATAAGAAGGAGAGGGATTATTCATCACAGCTTCATCTCTAATAGCCTTCATCGAATTCTCGGCCCACAAAGCATCATCATAAAGATCTCCAAAGGAGGTAGTATTCCTCCTCACTTTACTTTGCAGAACGACACTCAACTTGTTACGGTAATAGAACGCTCGGTCCTCATCATCTCGGATAAGTCTTGGAGCAAAATGAGCAAGCTTATTGAACTCCGTAGTGAAGTCCTGAGCTGACAAATTGCCTTGTTGAAAGTCAATGAACTCCTTAAGCCTTTGTTGCTTAAGCTCTTTAGGATAGAATCTACCCTCCACAAGAGCTTTGAAGCAAGCCTAGTTGAAGTCTTCTTCAAGAACAGCGGTGGCACTTGTGATAGCCCACCAGTTATCAGCTTCCCTAACAAGGAAGTGCTTTGCGATCCTCACCTTGTCCTCTTCTCGGACTTGGTATAGATCGAACTACTTCTCCATCTCATAGAACCAATCGGATAGCTCCGTAGGGTCCGGTTCTCCACCATATGGTACAATTTTACTCCTTGCTATTTGTCCAGCTACCCATGCGTAGCCACCTTGATGGTTATCTTCCCTTCTAGGGGGAACTTGGTTGGCATTAACTAAAGCTGCATCTTGCTGATTTTTCAGCACTTGAGTGAGAGCTTCCATCATAACGTTCTCAGCTAATCGTGGTCTAACCATCTTCATAAGAAACAAAAACAAATTAAGTTACTCCTGTCAATTAGCATAAACAAATAGACTACCAAGTAAAGTCCTTAACTTCTACCCAATCTCTCATTTATTATTTTAAGGTCAAGTAGTTTAAGTTAGGGTTCACGTGTGTGCGTCGGGAGCGATAAAGCTCTGATACCAACTGTGACAACCCTCGAGAATGCGGAAATATAAAACATACAGGCATGTGAAGTAAATTGCGGAAATACGGTATTTTAAAAACTTTTATACATGCAAGATAGATAATACGAGGAGTGTCAAAATATTACAAACTAAGTAGGAAATACAATAAAGAGACGAGGTCTCTCAAAATGTTAACAAAGTAAAAGTGTTTAGCAAACTAGCTAATTAACGACTAGAGGTGAATCTTCCAGGGACAACGCCCGCTAGCTCACACCTGAACCCAAAATAGCATAAGCAAAAAGCCATCCATGTAAGCAACCTGTTCATCCATGAAAAATATGAACGCCACAATCAGTGGGAAGTAACTCTGGGTTCTCCCAGCCATATCACATTAAACGTACATAGCAGAAAATACAAAAGTAGAAGCATGCATAAATGGATATACATGTGAAATACAATAAGGATAGATAGGCAATTCAATATATAATGATAAGAGCATAAGAGTTACAAGTCCGAATCCATCATGTTGTACAAGACTCGGGGAAGACATGCTTAGCCAACCGAATACGCTCAATAGGGCTTACATCTCACCGTTAGCGGTATAAGTTTGATAAGATTGAGACTCGACAAACAAACCATGCCAAGTCATGCGATGATCACAATAAATCTATCATATTATCATCCATTCAAACGTACCAAAACATTGACGATGCTAAGTCATGCAATGACCATGAATAAAATCATGAAATCACGCATCCAAAAGCAACGACACAAAGACGACATCTCTCACGGTAAATAAAACGCACTAGCACCGTGTACATAGCAAGTATAATTAAAAGGCATCCACGAGATCACATTTCCCTGAACGCATACACGATCACATTTCGTATATGTAGACTAATTTCCTCCTGGTAGCACGACGATAATAATACGATCCTAGTCTAAACCTGGCCAGATTCTCGGAATCACATTTTCCGATTCGACATGCGATAACATTTCGCATCCAAGACTCGGTCAATCATAGACGCCGAGTACCCAAATTCTTGGTAGATCAATTCACGAAAGAGGCGGAAAAGAGCACAAGCCTCATAACAAGTGGTACGCTACATGCAAATAACACCACCTCGCAAGTACACAACATTTGACGGCCGGGTCGATCAACGCATAGCGTTCAACTCCAAACAACGTCGTCGTATGCCCACTAACACATGCATTTAAGCAGTAGGATACCTCTCCGTTCCGACATTCCAGCCTTACGAACGGGAAGGTAGCCAAGGGAATGAGAGTACAAAGCACAAGACAAAATAGTGCTCAAACCGTATCATTTGTAAAAACCGACTCAAAGTGGGACATAGCAAAAACCGTCACAAAACATGTGAATAGCGAATTATATAAACTTAACTATGATAAAATGAATCAATAAACATGAGTCAATACATGATACATAAGCATTAGAACAAGTTTATGAAGCATAATTAATAAAAACATAGATCACCTCTCCAAAACAACAAGTTTGGAAACTAACTAAAACAAGGGTTCACTTCAAACTGTCATAACTAGAGTTATAGACATCAAATTCCGATATTTTAAATGGAGGTGATAGCTTATCCTCTTTACGGGCCAACGGATTTTACAACAAGGCACAAAACCAGCAAGTAACACAGGAGATATGATCATTTTACCCAAAGGGGTCAGTGCAGGAAAACTGCAGTCGGACGTCGATAACGCATCCAACTCCACCACGAAACGCAGCCTGCGTCCTAACGACTAAACCTGGCGTCCCCACAAAGCAGCCAGCGTCCTACCGGATTCAGGCACAATCAGAATCCCACAATTTATCAACCCACCAAAAAATCCTCATTTATATATCCAAACCATCAATTCTCATATCAATTAAACCACTACAAACAACCAACAACAACAACACAAGTCCTAAGCATACTGACCATAATCTAAATACGATTACTAGCCTAGAAAATACATAAAACACGTAAATGATATCGAGTAACCCTTCACCGTTACCTTATTGCGTCTTTACTCCGCGTCAAGGTCCTCTTCAGTTAGGAAATAGTCTTTGTCGGGATCTTGAAGGTCACCACCTACAAAATAGTTAATAAAAGATGAATTTACTTCACCTTGAGAAAGACGGAAAGTTTGAAAAGCGAGAAAGACGGTAATTTTATTATCAATACGGATAGAGGAAGCTAAGAGGGGAAGAATAAGACGAACTTACGAGAACTTGAGCAAGAAATGAATGAGATATGAAGAATCTAATCTTGGATCAAAAATGGAGGCAAGGGTTTTGATGGTTTCTTTGTGATGAAGTAAGTGTTGTGTTTGAGTTGTGAAGAAATAGGTTAAGTGGTAGTATGAGATGTGTAAGGAAAAAGTCAAGAAAAAGTCAAAGTCGCCTTAAGACGGGATTCACATGGAATCTCGCGGAAATTCCAAATACGAACTCGGAAATTCTAAATTCGACTCGAAATATTAAATATTTTCACTATAAAAATAGCGTACATTTCCGGGTGTTACAAAACTTATCTGAAAACGGACAAAACAGGCAAGGGAAGTGGCGCAGCAGGAAGTACGATGTTTCGACTAGGCGCATCACTTGCTACGTCATTTCCCTAGAGGTTCTCTTCTGCGGAAGGAAGATGTCCACGAGATATATTTATCAAAAAGGGATAGAATTTGAAATATTAATAAAATATCCAGAATATTCCGCGCGTTCTGACTCGGCGTATCAAAACGGTTTCTAGAAAATGAAGCAGTTTTCGACTCAGACTCTAAATGAATTCTAATGACTGTCAAAACGACCGTACCGGTGCGTAGATGACGACCAAGGGGTAGACAGAAGTGTTTGAGCTGTCACTTGACGCTAAACTTACGAATTCTCGTAAATCTTTCCATGTATCAAACATGCGGCCCAGTCATCACTAGGTGGTTGGCGGAAGGTGTAGAAACGGGGTATCTACAGAGCCCCCACTTTGACTGAGGCTTGGACAAGGCAAAATTCAAAGTATAGAGATCAGGTCAATCGAAGATTACAACCTGACGACTATGGCGACGCGAGGCGGTTCAAGGGGTCTAAACCAAGGACCCGTCGTTGGGAACATTTTAAAGTCTGTCGAACATTGGGGAGGGTCGTTTAAAGTCCGTTAGACTACGTATAAAAGCTCGCCAGTCATAAGAAGAAGTCATACCTAAGGCATCTTCTTATGAGGGATGAGGTGTGATGTGAGGCTCGCCAATCGTCGAGTGGGGTTGCGTAATGAGGCTCGCCAACCGTCATATGTGGGAATCTTCCAGTCTCTCTCCTCAGGCGAAATCTCGTAGGGGAAACATATATTGAAAGTTATTTGCAAAACTTGATATACTAAAGACTCTGTCAAGATGTAATCTTACGGGGAATCTGCTCGGTTGTGACGAGCGAAATTCGGGAGATAAAAGACGGGCCCACGGATTGTAGGTCCGTAATGTGGGTCCTACCGAGATGATAACGTCATCTGAGGGCTTGAAGCCTATCGAGGCACGGATCTTGAAGAAGAACAAAGCGTGTGAAATAAGTTACCGGAGAAGAGGCGCACAAAATTTGGGCCCACAAATATCAAACTTGCAATGAATTTTCAAATTCAGTTGAAATCTCGCCGGGGAATAGGCTTAGTCTGAGCTGCGACCTTTGGAAGAGGCATTGAAACCAAAGGTAGCTTGCTTTCTTAAAGAGAAGCCGACCTTCCATTTGAGAACCACGGAACGACCAAGGAAAGGAGTGACGTGACTGCGATTCCTAGCCATAAGGAGGTCAAGAACGACACAAAAACCAACAAAAACGGCGGAAACAACAGCCAAGTCGAACCGAACCCTCCGTTCTAAAGTCTTCGGTGGGTCACCATTACTTGACTTAGAAAGGCGGTGCAGTAAAAGCTAGCGGTCTAAGTTTACGACGCAAATTATGTACCTGCAAACGATTTGACCGATCCCGCTCCAGCTACGACATTTGCGGCGGAGAAAGGCTCGGCCTGGTAAGAATCTCGACAGTAATGTCTCTCTTAGATTCTCTGGTCGAAATACGGGAAAACTCCATTCAATATCCCTAAGCAAGGACGCATCCTGCGGTCAAGGATGACCCGCACTCTTGGGTACCCAAATAAGGGTTTGCCCCGGGTCGAGTTGAAAAAGAAGATGCTTGGGCGAGCAGAAAAGTGTGACACAAGTTCACGAGATCGAAGAGGTATGCTCACTTCCTGGCGTAAACCCAGCAGAACAACGACTCAGTACTTTTCTCTAAAAAGCCTACCTGACTTCCTCGTGATAAGATGAGAGGGAAGAATCGGGTGCGCTCGCCTAGCGAGAAAGGCCATGACCCTGCCAACCAAGTAAAAAAAAAGAAGACCAAGATCGAGCTCAATCCCAGAACTTTGATGCCCTTCTTGGGTGGGGATTGGCTCTTCGTTAGACCTCCACTAAGCACTCGGAAGAAAAGCTCTGCCACGACACATCTCTTCGGTTGCCGTATCGCAGGGTTCCTATTCCTAGCGAGTCAGAATCCGGGCCACTAGCTCGAGGAAAAATAGAAAGGATCAAAATCAAGAAAATTTTGAATCCCCGAGGACTTTTTGATAGACACAATCTCATTGCCCTGAAAGAAAGCTCAATGGGGAGGCCAACAGGAAGCGGATAATCAAAGCGTAGCGCGGTTTCAGGCATGCAGTCCACCATCGGGTCAAGGCCCCGAATCTAAATAATAATACAATTTTATCTTTGAAGGCGCTGAAACCTTAGGAATTAAATTTATCTAACCCAGCTCAGCAAAAGTCGCTGAGGACCGACCAATTGTAGTAATTGCAGATGCAAATTGTTTCTAATATAACATAAAAAATATTTTTGCGTTTGGAAGGAAAAACGCACTTGAGAGAGTGCTCCCTGAGGTTCCTCGGGAACAGAATGAGGCTGAGGATGAGTTCTTTTATTACAGAACGTGGGACGAGGCTGGGGTCGGCGGCTGAGTGCATCGTATGGAGCGCACAGGGCACTGCCTGTAATTAGCGATCTTCCTCTTTTTCAGAAGCATGAGTAGGGTTTCAAGAACCCTAGCGGTGGATAGGGGTGTTCAAAACCGGTTCGGTTAACCGAACCGGTCAAATTGACCGGTTAACCGGTCAACCGGTTCGCCAAAAACATTAACCGTAACAGAACCGTATTTACACGGTTAGTTTCGGTTCGGTGCACCGATAAACCGGTCCGGTTACACCGGTTAACCGAAAACCGGTAAAGCAGCAACAACAATAACAAATTACAAGAGTTCAAGACTTCTATATTTGGTACAACAAATGGATTTGAATATGGCTCCTGGATTACCAATCAATTAATTTTTTTATTAATAAAATTAAAGAAAAGAATGGATGAAGAAAACCATATCAAATTGGAAACTAAGAAATCAAGACTTAATATCAAAGAAATTTAACAAATCAATATATACAAACTAAATGCAGAAATACTTATGTTATATGAAGTACATATCCTTCTAACACCATAGAGAAAGGCGGAAAACGCAAAGAGAACGATGAAAAAGAATGGTGGATGACGGATGTGATGGCGAACGGCGGCGTCAGCGAAATGGTTGCTTACATAAAAGGGAGGGAGAGAGAGGAAGACGTTGGTTTGTCATATGAGTTGGAGATGGAATGAATGATAAAATTAGGGTTTACATAAGAAATAGGCAGGGTTCTTTTAATTTTGGGCTGGGCCAAGTCCAAATCTCTAATGTCTTTCCATATTTCGGTTCTGTTCGGTTAACCAAAAATTTGAAAACGTGAACCGGAACCGAACCGTTTTTGGTTTATTTCAATCGGTTCGGTTAACCGAACCGTCAAATCTGTTTCGGTTCGGTTCAGAACACCTAAAAAATATGCGGTTATCGGTTTTTTCGGTTCGGTTATTACGGTTCGGTTTTTTATGAACACCCCTAGCGGTGAAGACACTACACAGAGGTAGTAGAGATCTTCGAGGCGAGGCATATTCATATGCCAAGAGAAGTTGATGCTCGGCCGTTCCCCGACCCATAATAGGGAATCAAAAAACCCTATTCTAGCAAGGGCTATCCGTTCAAAGCCCCCCGGCTTAGGGAGGACCATAAAAGGCCTTTTCGTTTTGCCGGGTTTCCTTGTCCAAGTAAAGACACGAAGCAGCGGGCCAGCCCCTTATTTAATTTTTCTTTACCAAAAATAAAAAATATCCTATTTATTGAATTCTGCGTTTCGACTTTATTTGGGGTAACTTTTTTCGAAGGCAATTTTGGTTCTTATATATAGCGATAATTATATGTGTTATCCCGGAGTTGACCTCTCGAGCAAAGACTGGGGAATGCTTTCACTTCGTCAAAAAAAAAAATTTATAGGCCCAAGACTTTTTCTACTCGGATCGGAGCGTGAAAAAGAAGATAAATCTTCAAGATTGGAGGAATCTTCAATCCATGCCTTCACCGAGTCATTGGGTTTTGGTCCTACTATTCGGAGGTTCGAATACATCCGTCCCAGAGCCTTTGTAATTGATCGTGAACTTATTGGTGCAAAAGGTGATGCGCCCCAACAACTTAGGGGCCTTCGATTGTACTAGCGATGATTAGACTGCAAAAAGTGGACTCTAGCCATCTAGGGTGCGGTACTCCAAGTATTTCAGCTGGAGCAAGGCTATGAAAATCCGCGAGAAGCGACGATGCTTCGGGCGAAACCTATTCCCAGGGTGTGACGGGCGCAAGTGTTATCCGGAATGATTGGGCGTAAAGCGGTGGTCGGGGTGAAAGGGTAGCCCTCGGGTTAGCATCAATTTTTAATTCTCGATTTTAGGAAAGCCAAAAACGTGAGCGCTGCGCTCCGACCCGAGTCCTTACGTCCGCTTTCGAACAGAGGCTAGGGCTGCTTTCTTCCCCGCCCCTGCTTCTTTTGTTTAATCTTTCTCTGAGGCCCTCGAAAAGAGGCCTCAGGCCATGGGACGAACGGCCATCATTGTGGATAGGGTAAAAAGCATCCAACAAAGACTAAGACAAAGATGCCTTCTTGTGTCCAGCAGACGAGGCAATTTCAATGAATCTAGCGAGCGACAGGAAGATCTCGACCACCTGCGACCAGAAAAGAAAGGGAAATTAAATTGGCCAAAGTACCCTCACTCGAGTACGCAAACTCACCGGGCCGTGGATACACTTCTTTATAATGGAATTCGCGGGCAACCAATGAGGGACTATCTAAAGGGTATTCCCCGGAATCACTCTTTACAAAGCGCCATGAGATCCGTCCTGTGAAATAAGAATGAACTGGCCCCCTTGTATTTATGCCGGAGACGTCGCCAGTGCTATGGGCTTTACCCGGATTCACCTTTATGGGACTTGACTAAAAGGAAAGATCCGATCAATTCAATCAGGCATTCGAAGACCAACCCAATCTCAACGAAAAACAGAAAATCGGCGGCTCTCCTAGGGTTCCCTAATCTTGGATCCTGGGCCGCAGGGTTCCTATTCCTAGCGAGTCAGAATCCGGGCCACTAGCTCCGGTTCCTCCCGAAAACGACCCTATTTTTTTCAACTTATTTTCCTCATTTCTTTCAAATTGTTTCTCATTATTAAGAAAAGCAAGACGATTCCTCATATCGAGGTCGGAATGGGATCTGGTGAACAATCATTTTTTTCATTCTTTGACTGCTCTGCTCTCTACCTAAGCGGGCACTCACCTTTCTTTAGTTGAGCCTGCACTCGCAAACACACTCGTTCCATCTCTTTCGCTCGTTCCAAGTCCTGAAAGAACCCTCCTGCCTGGGCTTTTTGTCGCCCAGATCAGTAAGCATTTCTTTTTAAAGCAGAAAAGCATTCTACCTCGCCCGAGACGGGTCTCCTGTATTTGACCCTGCAGATTTCAGGGCGTGAGATTCGTTGTTTTCCAAGCCCAGGGATTTTAAACCTGTGGGCTGAACTATTAATACAATCAGACTTGCTTAGGTCTTTCTTTAGTGCACTGAAGTTCGTTCAGGTAATTTAATTAAGGAGACGCTGACGACAGCTTCTCCGCTGAATCTTCAACCGAAAAGGGCCTGGCTTTTTGTTGACGTTTTCAAAAGTCAAAAGTCGCAATCAGGTTGTCGGCGTAAAAATGTCCCGCCTTCCCCCGAATGCTCAGTGCGGCGGTTAGACATCCTTAGACGCAGCTTTAATTTTTCTTTACCAAAAATAAAAAATAAATAAGCGTTGATCGGGGTGAACTTGTTTGGGTTAGGGAAAGGCCCTTCCCTTCGGGGTCGGTTTTGGGCAAGGAGGGACTTGAACTTTTCAACTTTTCGGTCTTCCTATTCATTCCCTGGGGATAGAGGGACTTGAACCCTCACTATTTTAAAAGTCGACCCCCAGGAAACTGCGGCTGAGGAAGCAAAGGTTGATGCACCGATCGCCCCCTTGTCCTGGAGTCTCTCCGGCCGGGGAGGCCAAGTTTTTTTATTTACAATTTAATTAAGGAGAGGCCAAGATTCTGGGACTTCATCCGGCTAAAAAAGGAACGCTGTTCAAGAAAGTAAAATCTTCCGACAAAGCAGTTACTGCGTCATTTCCCAAGCTCATCCCTGTCAGAGTAAAAGCGCGACAGACGGAATCATTTTCCTTATTCCAAAACACAAAAACCTTCGAAAACCTCTCAAATTCCAACCAAATTCCGTCACAACTTGATTAAATCAAACCATAAAAAATGACTAATCGAGGTAAGTATCTTATCTTTGCCTTAAACTCTTAATTTTGCTTGAATTTGAGTTAGAAATTAGTGTCCTTCCCTTTGAAACTGTAGAAAATTTGGGGGTTTACCTCTATCCGACTTGTATGATAGAAATTGATTGTAGGAATGAACAATTGGCCTTGTTAGGAACATAACCATGTTTTCTTTTTGCGTTTTCATCAAATTTTGAGCAAAGGAGACAGTCACTCTGCTGACTCGAAAATCGTCTCGAAAACCCCTTTAGGATTGTTCATTTTAGATGAAACTTGGTGTTTTGGAACCCTTGTGTAATGGGTAAACTTGTTGTCACGTCGGTTTTTTGATTTGCGACGGCTTCTGCATGATGCTTTTCTAGGACATAACCGCTATTATAGCAAAATGTTGTCGAATTTTTGACTCAAAACTGTGACTAGGCTTTGAACTAGACTTGACTTGACCTTACCCTATACGTGTAGTCGGGTTTCGGAAGAAATGTCCAAAGATGACCAAAAAACTTCCTATAGAGCTTAAAAACGCTTGAAATGTGCTTGAAAAATGCTTGAAATGACTTTGGTTTTGCAGGTGATATTCTTTCTACGTCGGGGGCAACCCCAATGGATGTAGACCTTGAGCCTTCGTCTTCTCCTGCGGGAAATGAGATACCAGCTGAGGTGTTTGAGGAGGCGGAGAAGGTCCTGAGGAGGGCCACTGTAGGACAACGTGGACGCCAGCTGTTGGGTGCACTTGTCTTACCGTACGACGCGGATCATGTTATGTTACTGTCTGACATTCTTTGTATCTGTTCACCATTTTATTTCTCATTTATTAATGATTATTTTCTTACTTGAATTAATGCAGGGCGCTGGGAATATGAGGTCTTTTTCTGGTTAAATGACCATAATGGAGGCTTACGAGAGGCTGGCAGAGGAGGAGAGAGCTCTCGTCGAGGCAAGAGCCTTCGGAGGCTTCGTCAGGGAATGGAGGGCGGATCAAGGCGATGAAATTCGGGTTAACCTTAGCCTGATTTGGGCCTTTCTTGATCGGTATGTGGATAAGACTTCGACCTTTCATATGCCTTTTGGAGAGGTCGGGGTTACTTTGGAGGACTATGGCATAATCTCAGGCATGATCGACGGCTCTAAGGGTTGAATCGGAAGAGGCGAGGAGTTTAAACGGCTGAAATATGTCGACAGGGGCAGCTACCATACCCAGGTTGCTTCCAAGCACTTATGTTAGGGACTACTTTGCGGGTAGGACTCCGGCGAGAGTGAGGATAGGCGGAGAGATGGTACTTCCTTCTCCTTGTACAGGTGAGCAGAGCGCTCGACTTTGGCTGTGGTGGTTCTTGTCTTCGATTTACTTTGGTACAGGTTGTCGACGAAGCTTCTTCCCTTTCTGTCTGACTTAAGTAGCCTAGGCCGGTGGGACTGGGTTACCCATGCCTTTGCAGTCCTCACCCGCTACATGAGGGCCATAGTTAGACCAGAGTTGCTGGAGAAGGGGACTTCTCCTGCTACTGTTTGTCATGGGCTCTTGTTAGAGGTATGAACCTTTGCTTTTGCATTCGAAAGATAGATATTTTTAGTTTGACCGATTATTGTTTTGTTTGCAGGCGTGGGTGTACTCTTACGTTCCGGGCTTTTTTGCCCAAGAGGACGGAGCCGAAGCCGAGGGCGTACCCCGTTGTGAGGGACTAGGTGATGTGTCGTAGGAAGAGCCATCGTTGTTCTTATAATATCTGTCGGAGGGGCGTGAATGCCCTGTTGTTGGATCACATAAGTATCTTGATTTCTTCTGTTCTGTTTTTTATTTCGAAAGAATCACCGAAATGACCCCTTTCTTTTTTTTAGTGGGTTCCCAGGGGAGGACTACCAGGATGCTCCGGCTTTTGTAGCCGAGGTCCTGCGCCCTAAGATCTCGAGTCAGTTTTTGCTGAGGACGCCCATAGGACCCGTGTGGTACTTGGGTGAGCGTTTGACCCGACAGTGGTCTCGTGATACCTTCACGGTCCCCATCGATCCTCCAGAGTCGATGTTTAGGGAACCTTCTGACGCTGACTTGGCCGGTATGAGTGGGGATGTCCTCCTATTTCCTGGTGAGGAGTACTCCAGGTTTGTCCACCAGAGACTTGCGTAGTGGTCGATAGTGGTAAGCACTGCTTGTTTCTTGTTTTCTTTGAATTGATTTGAGAAAATGACGAATGATCGTAAATTTAAAGAGCCATTTGAATTTTGCAGGAGATCGAGGTGGCAGACGTCGAGCCCTCAGCTTACCCTGAGGTGATAGAGTACACCGATGCGGCTGGTTTCACAACGAGTTCGGAGCTCCGCGATTTTAGCGAGGTGGTGACCGACGCTGGCCTGGAGGAGTGGCAACACTTAGTGAGGAGGGTAAGCGCTTTTAATTTTGGCTATCTTCCTTCGATTTTCTTTTACATAGGAATGCTTTTGACCTTTATTTTCATTTGAATGCAGGTGGCACCGTCTCGGCATGTAGCGTTGTGGAGGGTGGCCTACTGGCTCCGGGCCACGGCTGTCGAGGCGCTCTCGAGTGGTCGGGACCGAGAGGTAAAAACCTCTCTTTCTTTATTATTGTATCTTCATGTATTTTGAATTGAAATGATTGAAATGAGGCATTTCTTCACAGAGAGACTTGGAGCGGAAGCTGGCAAAGTTCTGAGAGGAGACGGCTCGTCTACTAAGGGAGCTGGAGGATATGCTGCTGAGATGGCCGCTCTCGAGCTGGCAAAGCGATAACATCTTTTGACTTGTTTTTGTACATTTGTATTTTGACTTTGTCTTGGGCGAAAGCCCCCATCTTTGAATTTTTGGATTTTGTTTTGGGCGAGAGCCCCCAGTTCGATGTACATGTCTCTTCTGAGTGCCTCTGTTGTTGGGTATTTTCTGTTCGTGCAGGTTAGTCTAAAAAGAGGTTTGGTAGACAACGGTTTCTGCCGTCATGATGCCGAAAATCACATAGAAATCACAAAATTTACATGTAGCATATTGGTGGCTTAAATTGGCGCAAAACGAAAATGGGATGTGCAAAATTCCGCAAAAATGACCAGATGGCAGGGACGGTTACCCTCTAAAAAAATATTTTTAAAAGAAATGTAAGTATATAAAGAAATTGTAATAATGTCTGGAAATGATTCCCTAAAAACATGAAATGAAAGAAAATGAATAAGTGTGCTCGTTTGGCGGTAATGTCGATTTCCGTCTCGAAAAGCGAATCCGACAAGGATTAGAAAATCCAATATCATGGAAATTTGGTGTTTGAAAAAATCCGCATCCTATAGATATAGGAAATCATAGTCGGACGTAAAGTAGGAAAGATCCAACGATGGAAATCAGGACAGAGAGCCTGGGGAAGAGGCGTAGCGAAGAGCTGCGACTTTTCGAAGGGCGCAACACCTACTGCGTCAGTTCCTAGGCGAGTCCGTCTTTGCTTGGAATTGAGAAAGAGCGAATATTATATATAGATGCGTCGGGGAAGCTATTATTCATAGAATTCTTCCGTCTATCATACGTCTATCACACAAAATCTCTCTAAGCATAAAAACTTTCACAATCATTGATGCCTTTGAAAACAGTCTTAAAGAGTGGACGAATGAGTTCACAAATGTAGAGAAACATGACATGGGTGCTTTCAATTTAGGATCGATCTTCAGCCTAAAATTCGTAAAAGTCGTGAGGCCTTTCTTGGATGCTTGTCTTGAATATTGAGACTCGAATTTGCATGTGTTCGCCTTTCCTGGATTCGATATTTGTCCGTTTCCTGAAAAACTAGCTGCCATTGGAGGGTGGGACCCTGAAGATGCACCAACTATACCCCTTAGCTCCCAAGGGGATAAGAATAAATTCAGAGACGTCCTTGGATTGACCAAGGCTGAGGTAGATCGTTATTTAACCTCGAAAGGCGTTCGTATGCATGATTTTGTTGATCGGTTCATAAATAAGGAGGACCTTTCTATATCATATGCTGCGAGGCGCAGAGCCTTTGGATTCTGCCTTTTGCATTGCTATATCTTGCAACGCCATGTTGATAAGGAGATGAGAGGGGACCCTCTCTTCTTCTTGAACATGGTGGAACAAATAGAGCTGCGCAAGAGCCCATCATGCCTTTGTCTAGGAGAGATCAATCTTGGACTGGATAATAGAAAGGCGAATCAAGATTTTCCATATATGGGAAGTTCCATCATCTTGCAGATAAGAACTTTTTCTTTTCTTTTCCCTTTTTTTCGTCTTTTTTTTTTTCTTTTTTCTTATTTTTTTGTCTTTTCTTTTTGACTTTCTTTTTTTCCTTTGCTGCAGATATGGCTGATGGAAAGGCTTCGGTTGATCGAGCCCCCAGTTAGTGGACCAGGATAGCGTGCTTAATCGATTATTATGAGAACTAGGCTCTACATGGTAGACTTCACTCGGATATGCAATTATTGGGAAAATAACTTGAAGTGTGAAGGCGGTCCTTTGATTCGATGGATCGTGCCATGGGGGCATCTCAGGTCAGTCACTGGGGTATCATCTTTGGACTCGACTCGGTCAGTTTGCATTCCTGGCTTGGAATTCATGGTGTGAATATTTCCGGAGAGACTGTTGAGGCAAGTGGGCCTTAAACAGAAAATTCAAAAGCTTGATACCGTTCCCCAGACTGCCATGGCTCATATTGGAGAGTCTTGTCGGGAATGGGCCATTAGGTGGGTTCAGAGAAACATGTGGTTCATACCCGTTCCAGTTGGCTCGTTATGGGTATCTCGCTGATATTTTGAATGGACAAAAGGCTAGTACTACTAAGGAACGCGAGAAACTGAGGAAATCCGAAATTGTGGATTACAAAATCCGCGAAGCGAATAAAGAGAAAGACAAATATCTGACCGAAGAGGAAGAAGAAGCCGGAGTCCTAGTCGTTCATCCGGCGAAAAAACCGGAAACCACTCCTGCCGCGGGGATGGTGATAGATAGGATTGGTAAAGCTAGACCGCGAGAAAGACCATTGGTGATTAGGTTTGAGATATCACAAGAGCGCACGACTCTTGGTCGAGACAAAAAGAAAGACAAAGGTGACAAAGGCAAGGGAAAGATGGAAGAATAACCGAGATGATAAATCAAGCAACGTTTAAGCAAATACGCTATATGCAATGACACCACCTCGCAAGAATAAAATATTTGACTGACACTTACTTTGACTATGGCGACGCTTGGACAAGTCAAAAGTCAAAGTATAGCCATCAGGTCAATCAAAGATTACAACGTGAGGACTATAGCGACGCGAGGCGGTTCTTGGAGTCTGAACCAAGGACCTGTCGTCAGGAACATTTTAAGGTCTTTAGACCATCGGGGAGGGTCGTTTAAAGTCCATTAGACTACGTACGAAAGCTCGCCAGGAAAAAGTAGGAGTCATACAAAAGTCATCTTCTTATTTGGACTAAGGTGCGATGTGAGGCTCGCCAGCCGTCTGAATATGGCGTGTAACGAGGCTCGCCAGCCGCTGAGCAAACCTATGTTGAAACTTGATATATGGAGATTGGCGTGGATCGAATCATTCTGACAATCTTCTCGGTTATGGCGAGCAATATCATGATGATAAAAGATAGGCCCACGGATTGTATATCCAAAAAAGGTGGGATGATGTGACGGTTTTGAAGCCTGTCGAGGCACGGGGCTTGAAAAAGAACTAAATTATGAAAAATAGAAGTCAGAGAAGAGGCGCACAACACTTGAGCCCACAAGTAACGCACTTGTAACCAACTTTCAAATTTAGGCGAAGCACTGCTGGGGAAAGGGCGCATCCAGAGCGGCGAACTTTGGAAGAGGCGCATCTATTGGGGCGTTTTTTCCAGAGCCTTTTTCTCTCTGATAAAGACGCGATCAGACGAAGGTTTTATTACTCATTCGAAACACACAAAACACAAATAAGTCTCTCTTAAATCTCTACCAAACTTGCGGAAATCTTGCTCAAATTACTCCATAAGCCATGACAAACCCAGGTATGTGTTCCAATCTCGATTTAATAGCTTATATTTGATTGATTTTGATTTTGAAATTAGGGTTTCCTTCCCCAAATAGCTCAAAAATTAGGATTAGCACCTATTTGAGCTTTGTATGGTATAAATTGACACTAGGATTGAACAATTGGCCTTGTTAGGAACATAGCCATGTACTTGTTTTTCGTTTTCGTCGAATTTTGAACAAATGAGGCGGTTACTCACTGACTCAAAAATTGCTTCGAACACCCCCTTAGGGTAGCTCATTTAGGATGAAACTTGGTGTTCTGGAACCGTTGCGTAATGGGTAAACTTGTTGTACCATTAGATTTTCAGTTTGCGACGGTTTCTGCATAAGGCTTTTCAAGGGCATAACCGCTATTATAGCGAAATGCTGTCGAATTTTTGACTCAAACCCATAATTAGGCTTTAAATTTAGACTTGACTTGACCCCTACCCTACATGTGTAGTCTGGTTTTCGAAAGAATGGTCAAACATGACCAGAAAACTTCTTAAAACTGACTTGAAACGTCTTGAAATGTGCTTGATATTGTTTTAAACCGCTAAGGATTTGATCGAAATGTTTGATACGTTTGAAATGTTGACATGTTGAAACCGCTGATATTGTGCAGGTGATATTTCTTCTTTGTCAGGGAGAGATCCTATGGACATAGATCCTACGGATATTCCTTCTACGTGTGGGAGTAGATATACCAGCCGAGGTGGTGCCGGAGACTGGAGAGGCTGAGGATGAGGTTCCGAGGAGGATTAATATAAGACGAGGTGGATACCATTTAGCGGGCGCACCTGTGTGGGCTGTGAATCGGGATGTTAGACATCTCGTTTGGGCAACAAAGAGACACATGTCTTACAGGACGGCACAGAGCATGGTAAGCCTTTGTGTTTATTATCCTTCCATATCCGATCGGATTGCCACTTCTTTTGAAATATAAAATGATTTCCTTGATTTAAATTGTAGGAAGTCAGGAACATGAGGTCCTTTTCCGGCTACACGACCATGATGGAGGCGTATGAGAAACTGCCAGAGGAGGAGAAGGATCTCATCGCGGAGAGTTGGTTAGGGCTTGAAGATCGATCAGCGCGATGAAGATTCGGGCTAACCTTTGCCTTATTCGAGCGTTCTTGGATCGTTACTAGTGTGACAACCCTCGCGAATGCGGAATTAAAAACATACAAGCATGTGAAATAATATGCGGAAATACGGTATTTTAAAAACCTTTAAACATGCAAGATATATAACACGAGGAGTGTCAAAATATTACAAACTAAATACGAAATACAACAAAGAGACGGGGTCTCTTAAAATGTTAGCAAAGAAAAAGTGTTTAGCAGAACTAGCTAAAATCGTCTAGAGGTGAAACTTCCAGGGACAACGCCCGCTAGCTCACACCCGAACCCAAAATAGTCAAGCAAAAAGCCAACCATGCAAGCAACCTGTTCATTCATGAAAAACATGAACGCCACAATCAGTGGGGAGTAACTCCGGGTTCTCCCAGCCATATCACCTTAAACGTACATATAAGGAAATACAAAAGTAAAATCAGCATATATAGATATACATGTGAGTTACGATAAGAATAGATAGGCAATCCAATATATAATGATAAGATCATGTGGAAATCAAATCCGAAACCATCATGTTATTCAAAGACTCGGGGAAGACACTCTTAGGCAACCGAATACGCTCAATAGGGCTTGCATCTCACCGTTAGCGGTATAAGATTGATAAGATTGAGACTCGACAGACAAACCAAGTCAAGTCATGCGATGATCACAGTAAATCCAACATATTATCATCCATTCACGAACCAAGACATTGACGGTGTCCAATCATGCAATGACCATGAATAACATCATGAAATCACTTATTCAAGAACGATACAAGACGA
>JAIUZE010014478.1:0-33988 GCA_022085475.1 Heliosperma pusillum | reverse complement strand
TTTGATTAGCTAGGTGGTCATACTAGGATTTTATTGTTTTCTTGGTTGCTTGCTTTATTTCCGCTCATGCCAAAATCGTCACACATGCATTTTATTTTCCGTTATTGTCAATTCAACGTTATTCACAATTCACCGACTTAGTTCACTTATAGGGAATTAATAACTAAATTGACAAGATCTCTCACATGTTTAAAAAAAAAAAATTGAGATTAGCCTTACCAATTAATAACACCTATGAATCCCGTGTTCATTAGGGCTACCACGCTCGTGGGTCCCTTTTTTACCTCGGGTAAGTAGGGTGATACGATCACAAGCTAAAATTGGATTGGACTCAACGAGATAAGCGTTATCTTGGGACTAGGAGATGGATTTAGTCGAAATCCGTCAACCAAGAGTTCTAAGTGTAGAATTAGTCAAGTATTGACTTACCATTTTTAGATAAAGGTAGCATGCGATGACTATTTTTTGTCTAAATATGGGTCTTGGAATCACTTATATAATTTCGTGAGGGGTCATTATATGAGTGACTTGTTTAAAATTGTTTTTGCAAGTAAATTATAAGCAATGAATGTTTATTTTCCATTGATATTTATTTTTATTCGCGCAATGACAATTATTTATCCTTCTATGAACTTAAAAATCCGTTCAATCGTGGAAAAGGTTTCCATTATTTTATACGGTAGCATTTTGATTGCAATCTCCGTTTATACCCCCATAGCTAAAGACAAAATGAATTGTATCTTTTGATCCTCATATTCACCATTGCAAATGTCTCTTATGAAGAGTAAATGAATAAGTCACACTTAGTCAAAAGCGTTTTGAATATTTTGTGACGCCTTCTTATAACAATGGTACATCAAATTTTGCTCCAAAGAAAATATTTGTATTTTGGTATGTCGTCATTATACTCCTTATCGAGGCTTACCTCAAAAGAGGCCAATTCAGTTGGGACGACTAGGTTAATTGATTTATTTAAAATCGTGAATAACCAAATACCGTAGTCACATCATGAAATGTTTATCCTTTTGAAGGTAAAACCATGAATGAAATGAAGAATAGTCTTCACAATAATTCCAATATACTTGTCTAAGTAGAGATTCATGAAAGTGAGTGGGAGCACTTAGAATGATGTTTATATTCTTAATTGTTAAGACGAGGTTCAAGAGTAGGTTGGCTCGACTTTGACACAAGGCAAGGGAAAAAGGCAAGACTATTTTGAATAGTAAAGTCAAAACCCAAGCAAGGTGTCGAACCCAACTTTTAACGATTCTATTTTACAGTGTAGGACACAAGAAAAGAATCTTCCCAAAGTTTTCTAAAGAGTTAGAAATTGGGTGTAATTTTTCACCCATAATATCTATATGATCGACATTTATTTTGCTAAATGCAATTTTTTTGGTATTGGATACCTGTTATGGTTTTCATCAATGTATTCAATGCATATAATAATGATTCGTGCGACGACTAACCATAATTAAATGTCGACCTACAAGGGAAATATAACTATTGTAGTTTTATTTCTATAGAGACATATAAAAGTTATAATGTGATCAATCTAGTTTTGGATTTAGAGGTATACTTTAATAAACGTTATTATGTACATTACCTCTAAATAAAGAATATAGTATCCACTTTAGTGTACGACACAAGTGTTTCACTTTTGTGAATAGAACAAACGTTGTATCTTTTTATGCCTATACTTGGTCAATGGTTATCCCATAACAATCAAAGGTAAATATATTCTTGATCTAAACTAGTAATAATTACTTGTCATATAGATTGTAAAGGCTCAAAATTGGTGACCCTTATCTAATCTTAATTCTGGATTGTGTAGCACATTAAGAGGCTAGTATTGACAACTATCCCTAAACCATCTGATTTTGACTCTTATGGTGCGTGTGAATCTTGTATTCAAGGCAAGATGATTCGTGCCCTTTTTATTTAAAAGGAAATCGAACTAGTGAGTTATTGGCCCTATTACATTAGAATATGTGTGGTCCAATAACAAACACAACCAGAGATGGTAATGATTACTTCACTTGATTTACCGACGATTTAAGTAGATATTATGTTTGATTCTACTTAATGAGGTGCTAAGAGAAATCTTTGAAAAGTTCAAAGAGCTTCAATGCGAAGTAGTTAACCACTAGAGCATTAGATCAAGGACTTACGACTAAATCGTAACCATAAATATCTAAGTATTGACTTTGATTTTCACCAAAAGTATTGTGAAATGATTTCACAAGTTAACTTCTCTAAAACACATTATTAGATAAGGTGTTGTTGAATAGAGAAACAGAACCTTATACGATATGGTTTTGTCTTTATCAAAGTCAAAATGAGCCATTTGACTAACCTTGGGATCTTTATATTTTTGTCTGCTATTTCTTTTCCCACCATATTAACACACATTTAAAACAGTCTGATTTCATTCCATATACGATATGGGTAGGTAGCGTACCTAATTTATAAGTTATTTGAATGAAACAAGTGCTCAATAATCCCATTGAACAGGATAACAAAGCGTTTGGACTCGTGATACTTTCTTTCCACAATAAAAATTACGATTGTTTCTTGAAAGCAAGAGTGGGAAGAAATTTTCAAAGCCACAACTGGCATATGGTCCGGAAGAAAGTTATTCCTCCCTTGCTTTTTCAGTAATTGTTGTCTTCTTCTTGTTTCTTTTCTTCGGAACCTAGGAGGTCAGGTGGTAATTTTATATCGCTCCTTTATAGTGAATGAATTCTAATATCGACTATAAAAGACTGTTTTTAGTCCCAACTTCTTGATATGGCTTAGAGTCATACGATTCGTAATGGACTCCATGCATGATGGTCAGGTATGTGACCTGGTAAATTTTTTACTTGAAGAAGTACGACCTCTTCAATGTAAATTGATTTTTAAGATCAAAATTTGCATGGATGAACATTAAAATGTTATCAAAGATAACTTGGTAGGCAAAGAGTTTTGCACCAACCTTAATTCTTTGATCCATTCGAATATACTTAGCGATTACAGCATATCATAAAAGTATGATGTCAATTGGACCTCAAGAACCACCTTCTCGAATACGATTCTAGAAGAGTTAGTATATTTTATATTCACCTGTGGTTTCGTAGATCCTAACTATCCTAAGTTAATTTGCAAGCTTAAGAGGATGTCTTAAGTAAGCACTAAAGAATTGGAATTAATGTGTCAATCATGTCATAAAATATTTCTCGATATCTCGAGGAATTATGTTTATACATGAAGTTTAGTGGGAGTAATATGGTTTTCATCAGTCTTATATGTGGAGACATATTGATCATTTTAGATGATGGGAAAAGATTTGTTGTAGAAGTAGAATACACCTTTTAGATATCTGGATTTATGGAGATAAATCTAAAAGGATATTAGCATTAAGTCAAAATTCTTATATTGATAAGATCTTTGACTAGTTCAAGAAAGTTGAACACATGATAATTGATTCCTTTTGCTTCCGCTGCGGGATCAATTATAAACGTTGTGATGTATACTCAATCCGACATTTTGCATGCTTTGAGTATGACGAATCATTTGCAATCAAATCCAAGTGAGAGTCACTTGATAGCCATAAAGAACATCCTTAGTACTTGCGAAGGACTAAAAGATATGTTCCATGTGTTTGGAGTTTAAAATGAGTTACGTGTAAGGGTTACACAGACTTCATTTTCCAAACTGATCAAAGTGATTTGAAATCACGAACTGGCTGTGTTTCATAGAAGATTTATCTGTTGGAAGAGTTCCAAACAGAAAATACTATTGGAAAGGTTCCAAGTAGGAGTGACATTTTCAAATAGAAATGTCATGTATCCGCTGGAAGTGTTCCAGGCAGTTTTTCATTGCGGATTTAACAACGGAAATGGAGTACATTGCGTCATATGATGATGCATATGAAAGTAGCTTGGATTCGACAGTATTTGAGGGACTAGAAATAGTTCATATAGCTGTATATCCTATCCCATTATACTGGTAAAACAGTGGGAGCTACCTTTAGGCCAAGAGTCCTAAGTCTAGATTCAAACCTAGACACGTACTCAGAAAGTTTTATGTAATATGAGATTACGTAGACAAAGAGAAATAGCAATCAGAATGATGGAAAAGATGCAAGTATTGCTAATTCATTAGCCATGCCTTTTACAGGCTGACCATGATAGTCATGTCATTTCAATGGAGATTGAAATATGTACCTGAATTGCTACGATTAGAATAATATGATATTATTGATAGCGTATCAATTTTTCCAGATATTTTATAATCGCATTCATTAAAACTCCTTATTTAGTTTGACTAAATTTTAATACTTTGTTTATCCGAATTGGTTGAAAGAAAGGTTGAACCCAATTCAAGTGAACATGATGACTTAGTATTTTGTCCCTAGTCACTCAACTGAGGTGACGTCTCGAAATGACTAGATTGTAAGTCGATCGATGGTTGGTTCAGCACCATGGGGTCTTGGAGATGACTGGTCGTTTACATAGACAGACTGTAAGACACTCTGTCGGACAGTGACATGATAGAGACCCTTAAATCAATTGTTTGATGCCTGGTCGTGGCAGGGTCTTCTATATTATTCCTATAAGTCGATTCTTTTGACTGGCGATCGTCTATCTGAGTCGGTGCATTTTCCGATTGGTTTTGGTTGATGTTCTAGGTCGTGCCGTAAAAGGAGGTCGATGGACTTCTTCTGGATCATGGTGAACTGCATCATACAGAGTAGATGGATCAACAGGAATTGTCCACCCACGTTGGGTAAAAACATCTTTAGGCCACTCGAGAAGTAGTTACTGTAAATGCGTGGCCACGCTCGGAAAGAGATCTATGGTAGATTTTCCGGTCAGACAGTTACTCTTCCTATCGAGAAAACCACTCTAGATATTGTCAATCGCAAGTGCGACCTGAAACACACCTTGCGTTGAGTGGGAGATGTGATAAAGAGACAAGAGAATTGGTGACGCACACTTGTGTCAGACAAGTGGGAGATTGTTGGAGTAGGTGTCCTCCAAAATAGTGCGCCACATAATAAATCTTATTATGGAATATAATTGGGATATTTATTGACTATATATATGATTAGTCAGTTGATTAACGTAAATCAATAACGGTTGGCTGACTAGAGTTTGACGTTATTGTCGTTTGACGGCGGTGATCAACTGATCCCTTTCGGTCACACCTAAAGGATGAAATCCAAATAGTAACTAATTATTTGCATACGATACAGTTAATTAGTACATTACATATATATTAGATATGTACGAGAGTTAATTGTTAGAAATTGAGTTATGAACTCAAATTCGATTAAGCTTGTTTTTTTTTTCAATTATGCGATAATTGACTAATAAATTTATATCTTATTTTAATACGATTAAATAAGATTTAACTTAGTAATTAATCGTTAAATTACTAAATTAGTTGAGGTTTTGAGATAGAGGTAATTAGTTAATTATATTTACAAGGAGTGGTAAAATAAATTAACTAAGCATTGTGGGACCCATTATATATTGATATAATGGTAAAATATTACTTAAAATGTTAAGTACATATTATTTATTTAATTGAGTCATATAATGGTTATATGATCAAATTAACACTTAATTATACAAGATAATTAACCATATGATCAATAAGTATTTGTGAGACAAATATCAAAAATCAAAATGGACCAAACTAGGCCATAATGGACCGGTTTTGGTAGTAGTTACATGGTGATGATTTTGTTCTTATTTTTACTCTTTAGTTACTTTGTGAAAGTGACATAACAAGTATAAAATAATCATCATATTTTCTACAACACTCCACTCAAATGCATGTGATAAAATTGAGCAAAATATAGTCATTTTTGGACTATGAGGTCCGGCCAATGTGGCCTTTATAATGAATAAAATGTTGTTCATTTTTCCACTTGTTTTTGTTCAATTGTCATACTTCTTTCTAAAATCCTTCTTCTAACTAAAACTCTCATATACTAATATTTACTAAGTATTACTAGTGTAGTAATATAGTCATAATATTAGTAGTATTATATCTATCTTATTATCTAGTTAATAATAAGGGTAGAGTATTTGGGTTAATCTTGGTGCAACTTGAAGGAGGTCTTCTAGTTTGGAGATTTCATGTGTTCATCCATATTTATAGCTCAAGAACAACAAGAAGGAGTTCTTGTTGTGCCCATATAATTTCCATATCAATGTGGGGAAATTTCTTCTTTTATATAAATGTCTTTATATTTGCATGCATGTTACATAGATCATTATAAACTAAATTAATAAGTAATTTAGTAAATAATTAGAGGAGTCTAATTAAGGTCTATGGACTTTCAGTCAGCAAGTTAGAGAGGAGAGGGAGATCCTTACAATTGAGGCGGGACCTTTCCAAAACCCACCTTTTACACAACAACAACAACAAAAACAACCACGACCATACCATTACCAATCATCTTACGATATCCACCAAGACACCGACACCCCAATGTATGAGGCGGAGAATCATGCTAGCACCCCAATGGAGCCATGGCAACAACAAATGGCATCATACTTTGCTAGCACAAACGATGTCCTCAAGCACATAAGTGGACGGGTGGACGACTATTATAGTTGGCAACAAACCCAAGGGGGTAGGCTTGAGTCTTTAGAGGATTGGCACAATGTGGTGGAGGCAAGGGAGAGGTTGAGAGAGGAGGCCGAGAGGGCCCAACAAGCGGAGTGCAGGAGGATGGTGGAGAGGTAAGAGGAAGATCGCCTTTGGCAAACACAACAAAACCAAAGGTGGAAAGTGTTGGAGTAAGTGTCCTCAACAATAGTGCGATCACATAATTAAATCTCAATAATAAGAATACTAAGGGATGATAGATATTTTAGTCAACTGGTCAACATTAATCGGTAACGATTGGCTTGCTAGAGTTTGACGTTACTGTCGTATGACGGTGGTGATCAGTCGATCCCTTAAGGTCACACCTAGAGGACAATTCCCTTAATTGTAAAGTTAATTAATTGTATATCGATACAGATTAATTAAATCCTTAAAAATGAACAAATTTTATTTATAAGTGAAAATTTATGTCTTATTGTAATGAGATTAAATAAGACGCAATTTTTGTAATTTAAATGTTTTATTACTAAAATTGATTATTGTTTATGAAACAATTTGAGATAAGAATGATTAGTTGATTATAATTACAAAGGGTTGTAGATTATATCAACTGGACTTAATGTGACCCATTTTATATATATGTAATTATGAATTACTATTTATTTTGTTGCATAATGTGAAATAATATTTAATTTGTTAAATATACATTTATTTATCCTAATGACATGTGACTTGGTACATGACATACCACATTACAAGTGACAAAATTACAAAGATAAAATGGAGTCCATTTTATGTGGGTGTGCCGTTTTTGGGCTTGATTAAGGTAAATATGATTATTTTAATTGTTAAAAACATCATCATAATACTTATATGCATAGACCTTGGCCTAACATTTTGATAAGAACAAAAGTTGAGCATGCTTGGGTATCTCCCAAGACATGCATGCCGGCTCACCCCACCCTCACAACCCTATGAGAACAAGTTCTCATTTTTGAAAAAGAAATCATTCATACAAAATCTCCTTATCTCACTAGAATTTCTCATAAAAGAGTTTATGAGTATTTTGTTATAAGAATCTAATATCTTCATATTCATTACTATTGTAGTAATATTATAGAATTAGATTTTCATTTTAAGGTCACTAATAATATTTCTAGTAAATTTATTATTAGTATTAAGGGATTGTCTTGGGTGCAATCAAGAGGAGAGTTTCTATTATTGAAAATAGGAGTTCATCCTCAACATATAAGCTCAAGAACATGGTTTGAAAGGTGTCCAAATCTTGTGCCCATATCTTATAAGATCAATGTAAGGAAAAGTTTCTTCTTATCTTTGTTTTTGTTGTGCATGCATAAGATCTAAATAGTTTATGAGTAAACTAATTTTAAATGATATTAGAAATGTCTAATATTGAGTTTAAGAAACTTACAAGTGGTATCAGAGCCTTGGTTGTTGCATGCATAATCGATTTATAGTTTTTTCGAGTTATTGTAACTTAAAGAAAACTAGTAATTTGTGTTTTATAAGATAAAATCACAAAGTTATTTGCATGTCAATATATTCTGGTCCTAATATGATTTTAGGTCATTTTGATGATTTATGGAAATTTATAGTGCTCAAATATGAGTTTTAGTATTTTTATTACATTTTAATGAGTAAAAAGATGTTTAAAATGCTAAAAATAGTAGACTTATCTTCTGACCTTGAAATTCTTACACAATATTACACATACATTTTACTTACTGTATGTAAAATTTCGTGTGCGGTGGACTTATTTCGTATGATTTACGATTTTTATATGATAAAATGAAATAAATAAAGGTCAAATGGTTAAAAAAACTTTCGCTTTGAATCTGATTATGACATTTTAGTATGTTGTCACATGAACATTTTCTTATTAGACTGGAAAATTGGAGACTAATGTGATTTTTCTAGCATGATTTATGAATTTTTAATGTAAAAATGGCATAAATAGTGACTAATTTAGCAAATATACCTAAAATAAATTTCATGTCAAGAGAAAATTGTTCCTGGTTGCATAAATGTCCCACATTTCAGATCTAAAGTTGAAAATTTAATATGATTAATTTTTGCATGCTTTATGAATTTTATTTGATAAAACCGATAAAGCGCAACCATTTTTCTCAAAAACCGATTCGAAATTTTTAAACCATAAATATTTTGACATTATGAGTGTCATGGAAATGTTCAAAAATGTTCAAGAATTTGAAATTCAAAATTCAAAATTATTGTAATTAAATTTGGATTTATTTGATTAAAATATGATTTTAAAAGTCTAATTATGAGCAATTAAATAACAACAAGTTGAATTATTGTCAAAAATTGAGTAATGACTAATTTTTGATGCCTAAATGAGTTGGGATAATTAACTTGGACTTAAATATGATTTAAGTATTGTTTTGTGATTTTAAAGTGGTATTATCACGCATTTCCGTAAAACCGGGTTATATTCGATATAACCGTTAATTAGGGCGATTTGGCATTTAACATGAGCATGTTTTATACATATTATAATGCTGCATATTTATTATGAATGTCATATTTTGGTTTATGTAATTTGGAATTATGTAAAGTTTTCCTTGTATGGCCTTAGTTTTAATCGATATTGCCCGAAATGTATGAGAATATTGATTCGGTTGTAATTTAATGTGATCTCGAATCACTTTTATTGTATTATTTTATTTTACAAATGTATAATAGAAAATTATTGTAATTTTATTATATATTTTGTAACTTATTGTAAAACCGGAGTTTCCCAAAGACGGTACCATTCGGAAAAGAGTTCCGAGAGAGAGAGACGGTGACCTTGGGAGGCGTGCTTGTGACAACCCTCGCGAATGCGGAAAGATAAAACATACAAGCATGTGAAATATATAGCGGAAATATGAAGTTTTAAAAAACTTTTATACATGCAAGGAAAGAATACGAGGAGTGTCATATATTACAAACTAAAGTACAAATTATACTACATCAAGAGACGAAGTCTCTCCAAAAGGTTAACAAGTAAAAGTGATCTTACAATATAGATGGGGTATTTTCGAAATAGATGGGGTATTTTCGAAATAGATGGGGTATTTTCGAAATAGATGGTGTATTTTTCTAATCGATTTAGCAACTAGCTAAACAACGTCTAGAGGTGTTTCATCCAGGGACAACGCCCGCTAGCTCACACCCGAACCCAAAATAGCATAAGCAAAAAGCCATCCATGCAAGCAACCTGTTCATTCATGAAAAACATGAACGCCACAATCATTGGGGAGTAACTCCGGGTTCTCCCAGCCATATCACATTAAACGTACATAGAAGGAAATACAAAAGTAGAGCATGCATACATATAGATATACATGTGAGATACGATAAGGATAGATAGGCAATTCAATATATATAATGATAAGAGCATATGGAATACAAATCCGAATCCATCATGTTATACAAAGACTCGGGGAAGACACTCTTAGGCAACCGAATACGCTCACTAGGGCTTGCATCTCACCGTTAGCGTTATAAGATTGATAAGATTGAGACTCGACAGACAAACCAAGTCAAGTCATGCGATGATCACAGTAAACCCAACATATTATCATCCATTCACGAACCAAGACATTGACGGTGTCCAATCATGCAATGACCATGAATAATGTCATGAAATCACGCATTCAAAGACGACTCAAGACGACCACTCTCACGGTAAATGAAACGCACTAGCATCGTGTCCCAACAAGAATGATTAAAGGCATCCACGGGATCACATTTCCCTGAACTCATACGCGATGCTTACATTTCGCCTATGTAGACTATTTTCCTCCTGGTAGCACGACGATAATAATACGGTCCTAGTCTAAACCTGGCCAGGATCTCGGAATACACGTGTTCCGATTCGACATGCGATGACGTTTCGCATCCAAGACTCGGTCTTACAATATATATGCCGAGTACCCCAAATTCGGTAGATCAATTCACGAAAGAGGCGGAAAACGAGCTCAAGCCTCATAACATGCGGTACGCTACATGCAAATAACACCACCTCGCAAGTACACAACATTTGACGGCCGGGTCGAACAACGTATAACGTTCAACTCCCAACAACGTCGTCGTATGCCCACTAACACATGCATTTAAGCAGTAGGATACCTCTCCGTCCCGACATTCCAGCCTTACGAACGGAAAGGTAGCCAAGGGAATGAGAATACAAAGCACGAGACAAAATAGTGCTCAAACCGTATCATTTGTAAAAATCGACTCAAAGTGGAACATAGCAAAACCCGTCACCAACATGTGATACAAGCGAGTGAAATATCATATATTCAAAACAATAATATTATAAGTCATTACGCAAAGTTATACGATAAACGGACGATCGGAATTATTATAAATGAAAACCGTAAACAAAGTCACAAGTCAAGTCCAGCAGGTGCCAGCCGGTCAAGCTGACCGGCTGCCGGTCCACCGGCTCAGGCCACAAGTCAATACGAAAACCAACCTGAAAATGCAGTGTGTCCCAGCCGGTCAGGTCAACCGGCTGCCGGTCGACCGGCTGGGACCAATGGGTCTTTTGAAAAACAGAGGAAGGAAGGGGGGGTCTCAGCCGGTGGTCTGACCGGCTGCCGGTCGACCGGCTGAGCCCAACCTCATAAACCAAAATCACGTAAAAATGCCAAAATATACAGCAGGTGCCCCAGCCGGTGGTCTGACCGGCTGCCGGTCGACCGGCTGGGGTCTAATGTACTCGAAAATGCCTTGTTTCCTCAAAGTCGACTTTTGATAATTATCGACTATCATTCTAATTCATCAATACTCATGTGAATACTCAATAAACAACATCCATCAACAATAATACCAATCATAAGCTTACTAACTATAATCAAAACATGGTTTCTATCCTAGAAATCACATAAAACACGTAAATGATACCGAGTAACCCTTCACCGTTACCTTTAAGCGTCTCTACTAATCGTCAAGCTCCTCTTCAATAAGGTAGTAGTCTTTGTCGGGATCTTGGAGGTCACCACCTACATAAAGATCATAAAAGATGAATAAAGTTCATCTTGAGAAAGACGGAAAGCTTGAAAAGCGAGAAAGACGATAATTTTATTATCAATCCGGATAGAGGAAGGTTAGGGAAGAAGAATAAGACGAACTTACGTAAATTCTATCAAGTAACGAAGAAGTTACGATGAATCAAAGATCGAATTCAAAGAGGGAGGCAAGAGTTTAGCTTTCTTAAAGAGGAAGGAAAGTTTGGTTTGTGTTTGAATGAAATTAGGTTAAGGAGTAGTAGTGGGTTATGAAGGAAAAAGTCAAAGACGCTTTCAAAGTCAAGAAAGTCAAACCCGACTCAAAAGTCAAAAAAAGTCAAACTCGACTTAAGACGGGATTTTCATGAAATCTCGCAGAAATTCCAAATACGAACTCGGAAATTCTAAATTCGACTCGGAACTTAAAATTATAAATTTAAAACTTAAAATTACTGAAACGATTTCGTAAAATATTTCTATTAGAAAAATAGGGTACATTTCCGGGTGTTACAAAAGTAGTGGCTACAATAGATTCTGACACACAATGTAATAGTTCGTATTAGTTTAGTAAGACTTTTGCTTTACTATTGGTCTTAATGTCTTTGATGGTGACTTGGTGTTGGTTTGTCCCGAGTTGATATGTGAATTGTAGAATCCTTGTGTTTAGGATGATTGGGAGTCTGGGTAGGGGTCATAGAGTTTGGTTGGTTGTGTATGTTGTTGTCTTGTATTGTGTTTTGAGGTAGGAATATGAGTTGTGAACTTCGAGGACAAAGTTCGTTTTTAAGGAGAGAAGACTGTAATATTCCGTATTTCTGAGTACCTTGTACTCGGTCGAGTAAGGGTGTATTCGACCGAGTGGGATGTGTACTCGACCGAGTAGGGTGTATTCGGCCGAGTGAGGTAGGTGTGTCAGTTAGGCAGCCTTCTGCCTAGGTGGCACTCGGCTGAGTATGATGAGTACTCGACCGAGTGCAGTGTACTCGGTCGAGCGACTTCTGTACTCGACCGAGTGATCGGTGTGATGGATTTTATCGGGCTCTTTTGATTAAAGATAATTAAGAGGTATAAAAGGATTGTCGTCAGTTAATCAGTCATTATCAAACCCTAGACTCTCCTAAACTCTTCCAAACCCTCTTAATCATCTTGAATCATTCCAAGGCTCGGTGCATCGATCGCTAGTGCATCGATTTCCTTCTCTTGTGTAGATTTCGTTGTAAGTAATCTTGTCTTATTTGTTATGGTGATTGTGGGTAGTTTTGTTTAAACCCTTATTTGTATTGGGGGATGGGGATTTGAATAGTTATTGATATAAATACTGATTGATTGATTAGGAGGAGACTTTGTAAGAGGAAAGATTTTGATTGTGTTGTGATTATTGCGGATTTGCTTACAAGGTAGGATTTCATACTTAGTATTTTATATGTTAATCTTTGTCATGAGATGTGTTACTTGTTGATGATGATATTGGTTACTATTATATTGTGATGATGATAATGGTTACTATTATGATGATGATGATGGTTACTATTGTGATCATGATGGTGTTTGGATTGGAGTTGGAGTTGTGAAACTTGGTTATTATCTGGTGGTCCGCCGGGAGACGGACTACACCCTGAGTTCGCCTCTCGTAGCTCTCACCCTGCGAGGGGGATGTGCACATTAATGTTTTGGGAATTGAATCTCGTTGCGATCAAATGGAATTTCGATGTCCAGTGCTGCGGTCTGGAATCAATAGGTGGTTTGCAAGTTAGGGCGGTAGCCTTATGCTGCTGGGGTGACCGCTGCGGTGGGCCTCCGGTTTCTGTTACTTGGATGGTTACTTTTATTGTCTTGTACATTGATCGGCGTATATTGTTACCGAACTCGTTTAATGTTTTCAAATATATTGTGACCCATTGGGGAATGGTGAGCAGCTGACCAACAGGTAATTCGTTGAGCTCGCGTCGAGGAACTTGAGGATATCGCCGCTGATGAGTCATAGCTTCTTCAGTCATTAGTGGTCATAGAAATATACTTTATTTTTTTTTGGTTCGATTATTGTTTACGACGGTGTGTCGTCCGGATTTTAGTAATAATGTAGCTTGGTTAAACTATCGCTTTAATAAATACTGTTCCATTATGGTCTATTTGATATGTACTACCTCGGGCAACCGAGATTGTAGCATCCCGATGTACTAAGGAGGTCTTATAAGGCTCTTTGGTATATGGGGGTGTTACACACAATCCCGAAATCGCTAAGTGAGCACTTGTGGCCTAATGGGCGATCCCTCACTAGTGCTTCTGCTCGTCACTTGTCAGGGGCGTTTTCAGTTGGGGTTAATAGGGTTCCTTTGAACCCTACTGAAATAAGATAAGAATAATAGGAGTATAATATAGTAAAATAACATTAAATTGGTAGTAACCCAAAGGAAAATACTTGTTTTAGCTCCGAGGTATTTGGTTCAATCTCCAGAACTTACATTTTTTATTAGTTATAACATACTAATACTATAATTTAATATTTTAGGAATTAAATATATTATATTTTATAATCAAACCCCACTCGATGAAATTCTAGAAACGCCATTGTGATACTTGTATTCCTTTCTCGAACTTAAACCAGGTTACAAGGGTCTGCTTCACGTTCTGGTTTAAAATTCCGGACCGTGACACTTGGTATCAAAGCCCGATCCTTAGTCGTGCTTCTGTAGAGTCATTAGTTTATTGACACTCGATATAATAACTAGTAATAAAAGTGGAGAATCAAAGGCTATTTGGTAGGCTATTTCCTATCGAAAGAGACATTCCTATCAAAGATAAGGAGATGCCGAATTAACGATAGCCAGATTAGGAGATGGTGATCACAAAAGGTTGGGTTGCCGGAGATGAAGGGAGGGAGACACAAAAAAGTCAATTGGGTGAGGGAGGAAAAAAATGACAAGGATAAAAATGTAAAAAAACGTATGTAAAAGAGTAAAATCTATACAATAATATAAAAAGGCATGTTGTGTGCCTAATTAACAAGTATCTTCATTTTCTAGATTCTTGCGATGCCACATCACGGAACACTTTACTATATCTTCACCATATCTGCGAGATACTTTCTTTATACGCGTGAACATTCATTTCAAATGACACAACACCCTTACTTTGCTTAGTGCCCAAAACGCTACGACGTCAAACAACTTTGGGTCGGAAACACGTGAATATTCATCACATATAAATCTACTTAACTAACCCTTGCATATATGAATAACAGAAAGTCTCCCTTAAGACGAGTTAACCCGTCTTAAGCTTAAGACGGGTCAAGCCCCTTTCACAAAGAGTAAGTGGGAGGACGGGGGAGGGTCCATTTGCCACCCACTTGCACCCTCACTTGTCCATTGTGAGGGGGGTTTGAACATCTTAAGCTGAAGAAGGGTCGACCCGACTTCAATGAGAATTTGTGTATGAATAAAATAAATCCAAAATCTCTTACAAAAACGTCATTATTATCATCATCATCATCATTAAATTCTATACAATAATATAAAAAGACATGTTGAGTGCCTAAGTAACAAGTATTTTTATTTTCTAGCTTCTTGTGATGCCACATCACCACCATATAAATTTATTAAACTAACCCTTTCATATATGAATAAAATATACCAAAATCTCTTACAAAAACGTCATCATCATCATCATTATTTTTAATTTAATTGAGCACATTACATTTTTCATGAGTTAACAAATTTCAAAAGTGATGTTACCTCTACAAATTCATATCTTTCATTATTTGTAACTAAAATTGACATTTTAATTGAAGTTTCAATTTGTAATAGGACATGTTAATGAATTATTTAAGGTTCTTCATACTAATATTTTTAAAATTTACTTGCACATTGTGAAATGTTGGAAGGAAACATTATATATTTTTTTTAATTGTTAAACTTCAATTCTTGAAATCGTACCACTAAAAATTCATACATATTAATTCATAGGAATAATCCATACTATTACCCATCTTCTCAAAATAATCCGAACCATAGTTTAACTCACAATAAACCTCACTTTGGATAGTGTTTTCTTAAAATAGACTTAGCCCAATTTTCAACCTGTTATATCAGGACGGATGACGTGGAATTGACGTGTGGCTGATCTGGCATTAATAACTAATAATAATAATAATAATAATAATAATAATAATAATAATAATAATAATAATAATAATAATAATGATGTCTAGGAATTGACGCGGTATCTAGGCCTTGTCCTGCTTGCTCTCGGGTTTTTTCTGATGATGTGTATGGGGACCACGCTGTTTCTTGTACTAGTACTGTAGGGGTTAAGCATTGGCATAACCTCGTTCGTGACACCTTATTTGACATCTGCTATAGGTCTGGTATTTCTGTAGGTAAGGAGGTTGATATCGGTTTGGTTGACGGACACGACAGATCTCTTCGTCATGCGGATTTGCTTCTTTATTCTTGGGACAGAGGGCGTGATGTATGTGTTGATTTGACAGGGTCTTCCCCCTTGACTTAGACTGGGATGTCTGATTTTGTGCCGGGACGGGTTGTCGCCGATGCTGCTCAGCCCAAATGTGCTAAGTATGGGGATTTACGTGCAGCTGCTGGCTATGCTTTCCTACCCTTCTCTTTCTCTTCGCTTGAGGAGCTGGGCTCGGATGCTGTTGACTTGCTCAAGCAGATCCAGAAATTCTCGGTATCTCAGGATACTGGGGCTCGGGTGGCCGCTTATTTTTTGCTAGACTTAGTTTTGCTAAAGTTAAAGGGGCGGGGGCCCAGATTGTTTCTCGGCTCCACACTAACTTCATGTAAACTTTTTATTTTATTTTAATGAAAGTTGCGCGCATCTTATAACCTTATAATAATAAAAAAAAAAAAAAAAATTCAAGGGGGAGAGTCCACCACAATAGCTTGCTATTAGGGCTCTCGAGCGTCGCTCGTGCGTTGCACTGCTGCACAGGCCAGGCATACCCCTCCTAGAATTTCTGTGCGCATCGTTTAAAAAAATAAAAATAATAATAATAATAATAATATTTTTATTAGACTTAGCTTTGTTGTAGCTAAGGGGGTGAGGGCCCAGATTGTCTCTCGGCTTCCCACCAATTTCATGCAAAATTTTAATTTTATATGAATGAAAGTTACGCGCATTCTTATAATAATAAAAAACAATAAATAAATAAATAAATAATAATAATAATAATAATAATAATAATAATAATGATGATAATGATACACTCATGCCATTTCCACCGACCCATCAGTATACACTTAGATGACCTCAGGCCTCCATTCATCCTCTCCGGCGCACAACCTGATACAATCCCCACCCACACCGACAAACTCCAAACTCCACAATCCACACCCACCACTACTCGCCTCCACTACTGCCACCGCCGTCGCACCCGTCAAATATTCAACCATTGCCACTATCGTTCACCTTTAACGCCATCAACATCATTCACTTCCTTATACTTCATTAATCTGAATGAGCAAAAGGCAAGGAAACGGTGGTGAAAAAGGCCACTAAAGGAGACTACGTAGTACATACGATGACGAGGTATGAGCGAAATAGAGCGGCCAGACAAACATGAGGGGGAGTAACGAGAGGAGATCGTGTTTATGGCGGTGCCGTTGTGCCACAAAGATGGCGTGAAAGTGGTGGTATCTGGTGGGGCATGGAGGTTCAGTGGTGGTCGGTGCAATGTGTTCGGTGGGGTGGGGCGTTAAAGGGGACGATGAAGTTATGAGAAGGATTGAAGGGCATAAAGTTATGTAATTATGGAGTATTTGTTTTGATGATTTTAGTTTTTTTTAAATGTGACATGCTGAATAGGTCCGCGGTTACCTGATCTGAGTACATTTTAAGAAGATAAGGTTAATAGTACGGTTTAATATGAGGTTAATAGTTTGGATTATTCTTATTAATTAATCAGATTTTATTAAAAGTTAGACAAATAATTTTATATTCATTCACTATTTAAGTTCAATAATGATTCCCACGTAATCAAATGATTTTTGAAGACAACTTAAATCTACAATATTATTATAAAGTGAAAATATTATCACGTATAAGATATAACAAATCTATACATACAATACTATAACTAGGGTAACCTTGAGTATTATTGACTTGCCAAGTGACAACCTTCATAAGACTTCTAAATTATAAAAAAAATTCTATACAATAATATAAAAAGGCATGTCGTTGAGTGCCTAATTAACAAGTATCTTCATTTTCTAGCTTCTTGTGATGCCACCTCATTACCATATAAATTGACTAAACTAACCCTTTCATATATGAATAAAATATATCAAAATCTCTTACAAAAACGTCATTATCATCATCATCATTATTTTTAAATTAATTGAACATATTAAATTTTTCATGAGTTAACAAATTTCAAAAGTGATGTTACCTCTACAAATTCATATCCCCTACTTTCATAATTTATAACTAAAATTGACATTTTTTTTGTGAAGGGTAAGAATATATTAAGCTTAAAAACCATTACAATATTGTTCATTTTGTACCATACTCATGGTAGCTACACAGATGCATATACTGCTATAACAATAAAAGACTGCTACAGGCCATCATATACTATTAATCCATCTACTGTCTTTAGGCTGGACAGTCTTCAGATTCATGCTCCATTTCTGACTTTCCAGATCCCATAAGTGATGCCAACCACACAGGCACACATAAATCTCCGTTTAAGCTTGCTGAGCCCATTTCCATTCGAGTACCATTACACCATATTCTGCTCGTTGAATTCAATGTTCACTTTAATTTTCACCAGGAAATGCATCTTCTACTAAACTCACAACTATAAAACAGATGCTCATGACTTTCATCATGCATATCACAAATATAGCAAGTAGTATTATGCCCAAACCCCATTCGAATAATTCTATCGAAGGTCATTAGTTTCTTCTGCTGGCATGCCCAAAATATGAATGCACACCTAGGCAGGTTAATTTTGTTCCAACAAATAAACCTCCAAGGAATCGTAGGGCCTGCATTCCCCAGCCACTGATATCCCCAGTCCACAGTGTAATCTCTAGACTGATTCAACCATAAATTATCAACATAACCCTCCTTGAATTTGTCCTTAATATGAACAATCTTCCTCCAAGACCAACTATTATCACTAGGAGCCTTGTAATCCTTCCAATCCATATATTTCATATAAACATGGTGAACCCACTTCACCCATAAATTATCTTTCTTACTAGCAATCCACCAAGTGTACTTACGCAGCCCCCCTTCATCTTTAGGTCTGCAACAATTTTCCCACTTCACATTAGGAGCTTTGAGATAGGATTCCTTACCTCCCCATAAGTAATTCATGCAAATTGAGTCTATCTTATTCAAAATACTAGCAAGGATCAAGAACATTGATGCCCAAAGGAATGAAGAGAAGATGCACCAACATTCACCAGAGTTAGTCTGCCTGCATAGGAAAGATGTCTAGCACCCCAAGACCTGATTCTAGCAACAATCCTATCAGTAAGCTTTGAACCTTCATTCTTACTAAGCTTCCTAGAAGAAATTGTTACCCCCAGATACTTAAAAGGAAGCTTCCCCATTCTGAAACCAGAGATTTGAATGATGTTATTTCTTATCTCATCCTGTACCCCATTTTAAATAATGTCAATCTTGTCTCTATTACCACAGAGGCCAGAAGATGAAGAAAAGGTAGGAAATCCTCTAAGCAACCGCATAATAGACTTTTCTGTTGCTTTGCAGAAGATGAGTAAGTCATTAGCAAACAAAAGGTGATTTAGCTTCACACTGCCACAAAGAGGGTGAAATCTAAAATCATCTTGTGAAGCAACAATAGTTAGGATTCTGGATAAGTATTTCATGCATAAGGTAAATAGGAGAGGGGAAAGAGGGTCACATTGCCTTTGCCCTCTCTTACCTGAAAAAAACCAAAGCAATTGCCATTCACATTCAGGTATAGGTAGAAGTAGTGACACAACACATCACCAAAGCAATGAATCTCCCATGAAAGTTTAATGCCTACAACATTTGGTGAAGGAACTCCCACTCAACAATGTCATAAGCCTTCCTGAGATCAATATTTATGAGACACCTAGGGGAAGCAGCCTTTCTACTATACAACCTCACCAGATCTTGAGAAATTAACACATTTTTCACAATTTTTCTTCCTTTAACAAAGGCACTCTGACTACTATTAATCAAATCAGGCAGAATCTCACTCAACCTAGCATAGATAATCTTTAAAATTCATTTCTAAATGATGTTACAACAAGCAATATGGCGAAATTCTAACACACTAGTTGGATGATTAGCCTTTGGGATCAGAGTGAGTAAAGTGGAATTAACTTCTTTCAGCAATTTTCCAGTGGCAAAGAAATTCAAAAACGCCTTAGTCACATCCTTTCCTACCACCTCCCAAGAGTCCCTACAAAACTGACTAGAGTACCCATAAGGTCCATAGGATTTGGAAGAAGTAACAGAGAAAATATGCTTTTTCACCTCCTCAGGATGGACTGGTCTCAGCAGGATATTTATGTGATAATCCTTAAAAACAGCTCATTTCCTCACATTAGGGATGTGAACATCAGAAACATGTTTACTACTCCCCAACAAATCTTCAAAATATTCAAGAAAAGCTTTCTCAATGTCCTTTGGATCATAACAATAGACACCATTCATATCATTAGCTTGCAAAATTTTATTATGAATGTGGCTTGCCTTGATTTTACTATGAAAGAATTTAGTGTTCTCATCTCCCTCCTTAATCCAATCCACCTTAGCCTTCTGACTAAGGAAACTATGATAAGCTTTACTAAGACCCCTATAAGTTTCACCAACCAAGGATTCAGCTGCCAGAATAGCCAGATCATTAGGATTGCTGTGCATTTTAACTTGTAAATCATCCAGTTTATCCTTAGCCAGACTAACAACCTTATCAATATTATAGCCATTCCTATTTAGCACCTTCAAGGGAAACTTAATATTTTTGAGTTTTGAAACCACTTGATACATCTTGGTCCCCCACACATTCTTATGCCAGGATTGATGCATAATATTCAGAAAATTAGGATCATGACCCCACATATTGAAATATCTGAAGTGAGGTTTCTTTTGTCCGACATTTCTCCTATAACAGACAATAAGATTATGGTCAAACAATCCCTCAGGAAGAAAGTAAGCATAACAATGAGGGTACAAACTCATTCATTCCACATTCACTATATATCTATCAATTCTTGAGAAAGCTTTAGAAGAAGGCTCGTGTTTGTTGTTCTAAGTGAAAAATGCTCCTTTATCCTTAATATTGGTCATCTCACAATAAGCAACACAATCTCTAAAATCAGCAATATCAGCCCATGTAACCTCCCTTCCAATCCTCTCATTAAAATGAAGCACATTATTGAAGTCACTGCAGATACTACAAGGCCCACCATACCTATCCTTGATCTCTTTAATCTCCTCCCAAAGTCTAACTTTATCAGTATCATCATTAGAGTCATAAATGACAGAAAACAAAAACTCATCACCAGTAGCAGTTTCAATAACACTAGCAGTAATATGCTGATATGACATAAATACCATAGTAACTTGAAAAACATGTTAAACCCAATTTAAGCAAACTCTTCCACCAGGATGAAAGCTATTATTAATAATACCTCTCCAATGGTGGCCAAGGGTAGCTAGAATCTTACTACAATCAGAATTCTTTATTTTAGTTTCCACCAGTCCGTACAAACCTATGTTATTTTGATGAAGGAATCTCTTTATTTCAATCTGCTTAGTAATTTTATGTTGGCGTAAGTGTCCTCAACAATAGTGTGATCACTTAATTAGATCTCAATAACAAGAATACAAAGGGATGATAAAATAGTCAACTGATCCACATTAATCGGTAACGATTAACTTACTAGAGTTTGACGTTACTGTTGTATGACGGTGGTGATCAGTTGATCCCTTCAGGTCACACCGAAAGGACGATTTCCTAATCATGAAAGTTAATTAATTATATATATGAGAATTGTATGTATCTTATTTAATCATATTACAATAAGATACATATTGGTAATTAAATGTTATATTACCAAATTTTAATAATGTTAATGAAACATTAGAGATAAGAATGATTGGTTAATTGTAATTACAATAAGTTGTAGATTATATTAACAATAAGTGAGATGATCCATTTTACATACATGTAATAATAAATTATTACTTAAAATGTTAAGTGTAATTTATTTGTTATAAGATTATATTTAATTAGTTAAATATACTTTTATAAGCACAATTACATGCAACTTGTCACATCTCACACATATGACAAATGACAAAATGTAAAAGATAAAATGGAAGTCCATTTTACCTCATTGGTACCTGTTCTGGTGAGGATAATTAGGGTAATGATTAGTTTATTGTTTTATGAGATAAAACAACATTATAACACCCTTATACCTATTGCCTACCCTAGTCATATGGGTAAGAGGAAAATCAAGCATGCTTGTCCCCTTCCCATGCCCAATACCGCCGGAGTTTCCTAAAGACGGAGCCATTCGGAAAGGCGTTCCAAAACAGACGGTGTCCTTGGGAGGCGTGCACATGAAGTTCAAGGGACCAAAGGAGTTGGTTTCCGAATTTGTAAATAGATTATTTTATTTTCTATTTATAGGAAGGCCATATTAGGAATTTACTTTATTGCTTGCATTTTATTTATATGTTACATGTATGCCAAATCGCCATATAAACAAAACATGCATTTTCTCGAGTTATCGACCGTGTCAATTATAATAATCGGTAGATCGCCAATTTAGTTCATTTAAAGGAGATAGATAATAAATTGACTTGACCTCTATTTTATTAATTGAGATTTAGCCTTGTCAAATAGTAGAACCCATGAATCTCTATATCATTAGGTGGTAGGCTCGGCTCACCGAGGTGCTTCCTTTTTACGCTGGGTAAGTGGGGTAATAAATTGTTATTACATCGAAATTTGGTTGTTCTCAACGGAAAGATTAGGGTCTGTGGCCCATGTGTTCCGGGCTAAAAATGATAATAAATGTATTTCATCGACCAAGAATTCTAATTGTAAAAAATCGGTTAAAGAGTTAACCCACCAAATTATATTAATAAAGGTCGTGGAGTTCGTGGCTCACATAAGCCCGAGTTGATGTAGAATTTGGGTCTTGGATTCATTTGTGTAATTGGGTAGAGGTCATTATATAAATTCTTAACTTGTTTAAAATATTTACAAGTGTTTAAAAAACGATAAATGTTGACATTTCTTTCATCATCTATTTTGTAGTCAAACTTGTTTTATTCGCAATGTCGGAAAACGATAAGGAGGTTCGACCTCCCGCACCACAACTCACCACTGTATCATGGCTAAGATCCTTCATGGATCGATGCAAACTCGAAAAGAACGGTTCAAATTTCGCGGATTGGAATGGGCAACTTTGCCTAGCCGCCGAAGGTGATGGTAAGCTTAGTTATTTCACCGAGGCTTCTCCGACCGCTCCTAATGCGAGGTCATCTAACACCGTAAGGGAGGCCTATGAGACCTACCGCAAAAAGAGTCAGCCGCGATCAAGAATGTCTTGATCTTCTCTATGGATGCCGAGTTTCAAAGAAATGCCATGAAGATGAATTCCGCGTATGAGATCTACACTAGACCCGTGACCATGTTTTCACGAGCTCCTAGAATCGTTCAATATGAAGACACATCCCAATTTTTTGGCCTCAATATGAATAAGGGTCAAAATGTTAGCCCCACGTGCTCAAAATGATTGAGCATGTCGAGGTACTCAAGGAGCAAAGAATAACGATTCCCGAGCATCTTGTGATTGAACGTGTACTCCACTCCCTAAAACGTATCAAAGGGTTTGTTAACTTTAGGGTGGACTTCAATATGCATAGCATCACCACGTCACGACTCTCAATGAGTTGCACAAAATGCTTCTGCAAGCCGAACATAATAAGGGCTACCATGCTCGCACTAGCGAAGATGTTTTGAACATCAATGACAAAAGCAAAGTAAAGTTAAAGAAGAGTGGACACAAAGGGAACAAGACCAAAACTTCTAAAGACAAAGGAAAGGAAAAGCTATTGGGAATAGTTATTCTGAGTCTAAGAAGGGTATCGCCTCCAACGACAAGTGCCATTATTGTAATGGTATAGGGCATTGGAAACGTAATTACCCCAAATATTTGGGAGATATTAAGACTGGACGAGTTCTTCCAGTTGGTAATAGTTCTCCCGCATGTTTATGTTATTGATATTGATCTCAACTTTGATATTTTGATACAAGTTGTAGCTCTCATCCGCCTAATTTGATTTAGGGAATGAGAAGAAAGACAAGGTAAAGCAAGCTTGAGGAGATCTCCAAGATGAGGGAGCTAAGGTAACCACCTCATAGAGGGAACCTATAGATTGGCATGGCGCTATTTTGTTATTTGTCTCCCTAGTTATGTTGAATGTCGTTTTGGAACTCTGTGATTTTCGTGTTAGACATGGAAACATGTTTTATTTCCATTTTGAAAGACAATTGTTGCACTTTATAATTATGACTTGGTTTTCAACCCAAGTCATTATATTTATGGAATTAATGTTCTTAAACTTTTCATTATACAAAGTTAATATCGTAAACATAAAGTATTGCGACTAGTTGATCATATTAGAAACATAATGATTAGATCATTATAATAATCACCTAAGTTATGAATTGGATTCTCACTTATGGAATTGTGAATAAATATCACAACTTATTTAAAATAAGAAAGATCAATTGCGTAGTCAAATCGAGTTAACGAACTCACATTTGGGGATTTACCATCCATATAAGCCCTAAAACTAGACGTCAACAAGACTCCATAAAAGCTATGGAAGGGACAAGAGCCCTAGATTTGTATAAGACATAGATGGAGATCCAATTATTTAGCTTAAATATAGAACAAGTCTATTGAAAATCTAGAATACAAGGCTATCCTTCTAGAATACGAGGCTACCCTTCACGATCAAGAGAAAAAAAAATTTTGTGGCTCATAAGGCTATCCTTCTAGAAAATATGTGTGTTTTTCAGAAGATAGAATGGGAGAAAATTTGCCACAAACTAATTTCTAATAGGGAGACAAAAGAAAATGTTCTTGAGTCGTCCAAGGTTAGAGGTTAGTAGTAAGCTAATTTCTAATAGAGAGACAAGAGAAAATGTTCTTAAGTCATCTAAGGTTAGAAGTGAGTAGTTAAAATTTTTACTTTTTGAAAGTAATAAGAATCTGATCTATGAAATGGCCGTTACCAGTTCCAATTCAATTTTGTTGCATAAAAGCCTTACAATCTAAAATCGAAACAATGCATTTAAATAGATTTACTTAGCGAGGTTTGGACCTCTCCAAGGTAAATAAAACTTTAAGGTAAATAATTGCATATATAGACATAAAGATGTCTAAAAAGCTAAGTTAAAATGTAACCATGCTTAAATCCATGTTATCGTTACTACACCTCATTGTGAGTGTATATATGATAAGTAGGTGTTAAAACCACTTTTATGAATGGGTATTTAGAAAAAGGGTGTGTACATGACACAAACATAAATTTTCACACGAAGCTTAAGAGATCAATGTGTGATCCTAAGAAAGTGCATAAGAGGTTGTAATGATCATTTCATGGTAAGAGAGAATGGTTTCCTCGAATTGTCGAAGAGCCATGATTATACATGAAGTTAAGTGGGAGTTAGATCTATCATGTATGGACATGAACTTAGTGGGAATTATAATTATCAAGTTTGGACATGAAGATTAGTGGGAGCAAATTGTCTTCCATTTATTGAGTGTAAGAGACATATTAATCATTGGGAGTGATTTACTAACATTGTCTTCCGTGAAGGAGTGTTTGGGGGATCTTTTCCAGATGAAAGATTTGGAAGATGCATATTGCAGTGTCCAAAATCTATGGTGATAGATGACAAAAGACATTGGCATTAAGATAAGCATTTTATATTGATAAAGATCCTTCATCTGAGAATCAACGAACTAAGTTATTCGTATTGATCAAAGTGGAATCACTTTGAAATTGTCATAGTCATTCACTGAACCTAAGAGTCGTTGATCACATAATTATTACCAATGTTTCCGCAATTATCAATCATGTATGCCATGATATGCACATAGCTTGATGACTTATATGCTTGGAGCATGACAAGTCAATAACAATACAATCCACATGAGAGTTATTGGATAGCCTTCAAGAACGCCCATGAGGTTCTCGAGGAGTTCTTAGGTCTTGTTCTTGTGTTTGTGCGTGGTAGTGATAACTTTGTTGTGTGTTAAAGGTTACACAAACCCAAGTTTCCAAACTTATGAGGATTTATCGAAATCCTAGGCTAGTTTTGTTATATTAAAGGCGAATAACTAAAAAAACATGATTGAAGAGTCAATCATTAAGATTTCTACAAATGGAGTCTTAGTACATTATGATAAGGATAAGGTGGCTTATAAGGAACTAATAGTAGATCCTTTCACCTAAATACCTATCACATAGTTATCATGATAACAAGTGGGAGCATCTTTCAAGTTAAACAACATAAATCTAGATAGAGATCTAGACATATGCTTAGATGAATTCATGTCATAAGAGATGACATTGAATGGAAGGAAAAAAAAATTCACAAGGTTGGAATAAATGGATACATGGTATATCCACTACCCAAGCCTTATTGCATTGGACAAGATCGCCATGTAGTACCATGGAACTTGTATACTTTAGATTATAGGATATGAAGTAATGACATTGTGTTGATTGTTCATATATGATAATCACATTTATCGTTTGAGTTTCTAAAAAACTCATTTTGTGCTTAGTTATATCCAAATAGGTTGTAGTGACAACGTTGAACCCTATTAAAGTGAACTGGATTAACATAGCATTGACCCCTAGTTGCTTATATGAGGTGACGTATTCAAGTGACTGAGTGTGATGCGATTGATGGCAAGTTCAAGTGTCATAGGGTCATAAGGGATGACTAGTCGATCACAAAGGCAGACTATATGGGACACTCTGTGAGGGCAGTGACCGCTAATAGAGTTCTGGCAATTCATATAGCTTGGTCGTGGCGAGAGCTACTATAGTATTCTTTTTGAGTCAATTCTTTAGACTAAAGAATGTTCGCCCAAGTCGACACAGTAACTGATTGACTTTGATATTTGGCCCAAGACATTCTGTAAAAAGGGATGAATGGGCAACTATTGGGTCATGAACAAATGTGAGAGTACAAAGGGAATAATGCGATATGAATTGTCCAACCCCTTGTCGGGGTTAACTAATATCTCAGGGACACTCGAGAAGTAGTGAACTGGAAATGCGTGGCCACGCTCGAAAGGTATCTATGGTAGATAATTCCGGTCAGACAGTTACTCTCCAAATCGAGGAAAACACTCAAGATATGATCACGTGCAAGCACGACCTGCAAGACACCTTGAATTGAGTGGGAGATTTGAATAGGACAAGAGAATTGGTGACGCACACTTGTTTCGAACAAGTGAGAGATTGTTGGGGTACGTGTTCTGAACAATAGTTCGATCACTTAATTAAATCTCAATAACAAGTATACAAAGGGATGATAAAATAGTCAACTGATCCACATCAATCGGTAATGATTGGCTTACTAGAGTTTGACGTTACTGTCGTATGACGGTGGTGATCAGTTGATCCCTTGAGGTTACACCGAAAGGACGATTCCCTACTCATGAAAGTTAATTAATTGTATAGTGATACAGATTAGTTAATCCCTAAATTGAACGAGTTCAAATTATATATATGAGAATTATATCATAGTGTAATATGATTAAATAAGATACATATTGGCAATTAAATGTTATATTACCAAAGTTGAATAATGTTTATGCAACATTAGAGATAAGAATGATTGGTTAATTGTAATTACAATAAGTTGTAGATTATATTAACAATATGTGAGATGTTCCATTTTACATACATGTAATTATAAATTATTACTTAAAATGTTAAGTGTAATTTATTTGATATAAGATTATATTTAATTAGTTAAATATACTTTTATAAGCACAATTACATGCAACTTGTCACATGTCACACATATGACAAATGACAAAATGTAAAAGATAAAATGGAAGTCCATTTTACCTCATGGGTACCGGTTTTGGTGAGGATAATTAGAGTAGTGATTAGTTTATTGTTTTATGAGATAAAACAACATTATAACACCCTAATACCTATTGCATACTCTAGTCATATTGGTAAGAGGAAAAGCAAGCATGCTTGTCCTCTTCCCATGCCCAATACCGTCGGCCCCCGTACAAAAGAAAAGAGAAGTTGTTCTCAATATATTTCATTCATTCATGCTAATGTTTTATGAACTACTTATCTCTCTAAAATAATAACTTAAGGGAGTTATTTAAATCCAAGTTCTCTCTGTTGGAAAATACTATTGTGATTTAAGAATTAAATTATGAGTTTTAATATTTTGACCAAGTAATAAAGAGTGTTTAATGAATTTTTATTCTCTAGTAATTTGAGAATTTTGAGCAAGATTATATTCTTGATCAATTACTTTTAATAGTGGATTTATCGGTATATTAATGTGTGGTTTTAGTACTCTACCATTAATTTGATATATTGATTTTGGTAAACCGTTTAAGCTTTGCATTGTAGTTAATGCACATTGTGATGGCTCTTTAGTTAACGGTTTTTGAAAGCCATGCCTTTATATATTAGGCTATATATTGCAAGTGGATTACAAGCTAAGTAGACAATGAAGTTTTATTATTTTATATGAGAAAATAACTTGCTAAGAACCATGCTAATATTTTATAAGGTGAATATATACATCTTTAGTATTTATATAATCAAACCTTTTTCTTTCATAAAAATATTATTGAGCATTGGGTGATTGTCGGTTTGGGGGCTCCTCTTGCTACTACCGAAGGAGTCTAACGGGTTGTCGTATCTTGGGAGAGGAATGCACTATTTGGTAACCAGTGCAGTGGAAGCGTTATGTCTCTCAGGAAAGCGCCTAACGTGATGGATTCGCGACCACGTGTCAGGCTGTGGTGTGAGGAACCACAGTCGGGCGCGCTTGAAAATGGACAAGCGTAGAAATACGCATTTGTGGAGTCGCCACCAACTTTTGTGGGAAGTTGGAACCGTTCAAATACTTTATGCCATGACAAGACACAAAGTAATGACATGAACACCAATAACTCGTTACCCTTAGCATTCTATGTCTAGAATGTCTCTCGTGGATGCGAATGAACACGGATGCTTACGGAGATCTGGAGTAAGGGGTGAGGGTACGTATTAGGAAGTTCTTTAATCGAATACCTAATCCCGCGCGCCTCGATAACGACCTCTACTAATGATTAGGGAAACTCTACTGTACTCGATATGTTGTCGGTTATATGCATGTTATGGAACATCCACGTTTTAATCCTAGCATATGAGCTTAGACTATGTCGGTGAACATGTAGTTTAGCAATCAATTATGTCGAAATAGGATTTAGAATTAATTACATGTGAGAAGACAATTAAATCATACAATCGTTGCAATAATTAATGACTAGATAAAATTACAAAAGAATTACAAAGATTACAACGGATATCGATATCTATGTCGGAATATGTCAGAACAAAGATTTGAAAGAAAAAAGAAAAGAATAAAAGATTTGAAAGACGGATTAGCCGTGACATTAGGTTTAATAATCGATTAATTAGTAATTAAGGCTACGTCGAGACAATAAATAAAGTTCAAAGATAGAATCCAACTCAGAACAGGCGCATCAGGTGATGCCTCCTCTGGAAGAGGCGCATCAGCCCCTGCGTCTGTTCTAGAGGTGGGTTATGGCTGTGAAGCCATAATCGCGATCAGTTAGTATTCGTTGGTGATTTTACGGTTTATTATCGATCTATAAGTAGAATAATAAAGATGATTTAATAGATTAATTTGCACTACATTATATCAAAGACGAATTCAAAGACTAGATATGAACAGATCTAACCTCTAAAGACACGATCTTGATCTAAAGATGACAAAAGCCCGCTAATATTGAATTATTAGGAATCTAAGACGAACTACCTAAATATGAAAAAAGGTGATAAGACTATTAAAAAAGGTTATGAAAAGGTTTGACATAAATGCGACATGAATCGTACATGAATTAAATAAAGTACAAAATAAAATACAAAAGATGGGATTATTATACCCTCAGACTTACATGTTTGACGAAACGAGTTTAACTAAGTTTCGTTTTAGTGATAGCTCGACTCGAATGTAAGGAAAAGTTCCCTCGTAAGAGGATTGAAAACCGATTGATTAATTAATTAAGTGTAGTGGTCAAATTGGTCGGTCATGCAAAACAAGACAGGTACCCAGAAGGATCTGAGCTTACGTGGTCGATTGATCAAACACGTAGATGTCAAAATGCTTAGAGTAAGGTCTAAAATGCAAAGCGAGAAGAGAAGGGGCGGAAGACTCGTGTGCCTTAAAAGTGAGAATGAAGCTCGCATTTTATAGGGAAAAAACCGAAGAGTTTTGGAATAACTCGAACACGGAAAGAAATCTAGAAAATATTTCGAAAACAGGCAAAACAGCCCGGGGAAGAGGTGCAACAACTGCTGCGTTATTTCCCAAGCAGTTTCCTCCTTTGAAAGAAAGATTTCCGCGTTTCTTTTATGGAATTGCGGTAGATCTCTAATTTCTTTTAAATAAAATACGGATATATTTTACCAAAACAGATAAGTTTTGAAATATTAAAATATCCGGAATTTTCTCGAGCGTTCAGACTCGGTTTTAAAAGACGGTTTATAGAAAATGAAGCGGTTTTTTACCCGGACTCCAAATAAACTCTAATGACGGTCAAAACGACCGTATCGTCATGTAGATGACGACCAAGGGATAGACAATTTGAGCTATCACTTGACGATAAAATTATGAACTGTCATAAATCATTTCGCGTATCAAACATGCGGCCCAATCATCCTTGGGTGGTTGGTGGAAGGTGTAGATTTGAGGTATCTACAGATGATCGTCGGTTCGGGGGCTCCTCTTGCTGCTACCGAAGGAGTCTAACGGGTTGTCGTATCTTGGGAGAGGAACGCACTATTTGGTAACTAGTGCAGTGGAGGCGTTATCTCTCTTAGAAAAGCGCCTAGCGTGATTCGACCCAGACTACTTCTTGTCTCTACTCTTTTATATTATTATTGTTTTTCATTTTTATTTATGTATATTATTGTATATTCTTATAATATTATTTACGGTAATATATTGCTTCACATTTTCTAACAATCTAAGAGAGATAAGGGTTTACCGTAAATAATAGTATAACTAGACTGCGAATTATATCACATTCTTTTAAGAGAGATAAACCGCATTTACCGTAAATAATAATTTTACATGTTTAAATAGAATATAACTAAAAATGGGAATATATTATGTCATCTAACTGTCGTCTTAATATAGTCTCACATTTTGTTATTTCTAATACCTGATAATATCACATGATAAACCATATGTGCATTGTGATTATTTCGTATTGTACAATGCGTGATGTTCAAAATTTGATTCCTCTCGTCTATGTGAAGTAGTATATGGTGTATTATACATTTGTGTAATGGATGGACACGTATGATACCGTTTACTAGCTATTGTTCAAAGTAACTCACTTTTATTTTTTGTGCTTGTTTTAATCTTATCTTAGTTTGGTATTTTTTACATTTTAAGAATATACGTTGTTAATGTGGGGTTTATATTTGGGTTTACAAGTTTGTTTGTATGATCTTTGACTCTAGTTGTTTTGTATAAATTGCTATATTCAACTAGTAGTCGGTTTAGTTTTTTTTTTTTGGTAAAGCCATTGATACATAGAGCTGATATTAATAATTTTGATTATTGTTTATGTTGTACTATGGGCTTGACAAATGTGGGGGTTGTTTTTTGGTCAATAAGTTGGTATAATGTTTGACTTTAGTGATTATCGGATTAATTTGTGTGCGAGTAATCGAGTATTCATATTTGTAAATTACAAATATTTTTTTTTAGGAGATGAGAATTGTAGTATGATTTATTTACGTTTGTCCAAATGGATTATTTACTTTAAAATGGTAATGACTATTTTTATGTGTGTTTACATTTATATGTCAAGAGTATTTTATGTGAATGTTGGCTACAAATTTATATTTTTATTGTCTTCTATCCCATTGTTGTGAATTGTGAAATAAAAATGGTGTAAATTATTATGCTATTGTATTAGGTATTACCTAACCTTTTAAATGCGTAGTTTAATGATTTGACAAAGTATATTAATTATTGATTAAAAGAGTCATTTACACATTTTTATTTTGGAGGTTACGAGAAATATTTTAACTTGGTCAATGTTATTTAGCAGGTGATCATTAATAATTTTATACGTGCTTTAAAGGGTGTGATATTGTTAATATTATCAATGCCTTTTGTGAATATGTAAGGAGTAAGGATTATTTCAATATTGATATATGATCTATCAAATATTTATTTGGTTACACTTGATTTGTGTGTTGAGAATATTTATTCTAATGTCCTTGTGTTAGTGAGTGTAGTTTTTGGCTACTTGTAAATTAAATTAGTGACACAAGTACAAGTTCTCTTTAAATTGTGGTAAAAGTATAGAATCGTGGACATATATTTGTATTGAAGCGACCTGGATATTTATTTTTGATGAGACCAAAGGCCAGGATGATTATTTATCATTATCATTATTTTATTGTTATTATTATATGGAGGAGGTGCGGTATTATGCAGATCTGAAAAGCTGATTATTATTATTATATTATATCGGATCAAATGAGCATGGAAGTGAAATGAACGAAGAGTTATCGTAATATATTCTAAAGTTTTATATTGACCAAGCCGTCCATGCTTCTTCCTTGTACTCTATTATTTTGTGATGAAAGTGTTTTAGCTAAAAGCTAAAAACAAAAAAGTTCCACGAGAAAAGTGAGAAAGTGAAATATTATTATGACGTGGTCTTTAAGACACGTGATTTCCATCATGATCTTATTTGTTTGAGATTTTCTCAAAGTGATATCACGGATCCGTTTATGAAACAGCTGGCCAACAAGTACGTACTTGATTTATGAGAATTATTGAAACGTCGAGGGGAATGAGACTTATTTCCCATTTGATAGCTATCACAGTGGAAACCCGTCTTCAAAGAATGGAGATCCCATGAAAGAAGTTCAACGGGTAATAAAGAAGTTGTGGGTGGGCTAATTAAGGAGAGCACCATTTGTTTGACGAATATTTTTGGTCTGTGTCCCATTCCTATGACGAAGTGTGATATTGTGTTTTATGTGGTGCTCTCATTGATTTTTGTTGTGACGGTTTAAGGTTGAGTTTGATCTCTTAATGAATCCGAAAGCATAAGTTTTTGCGGGGTGGATGTCACACCTACCCTTGGAAGATTCACCTAGTGAGTGTTCATAGTGTGGTCGCTACTATGGGACGTGGGCAACTTCCTAGAGACACTCATGATACAAGATACATGCGCATGACCATTAAGGCGCACCACTGATAAAACCTGATCGATTGCCCGTACCGTGTGTGTGGTGAGTCCAACCTTGATTTAAGGGACCTAGTTCAAAGTATTTATACTACTATGGTTCTTTTGAGTGCAAGCTCACTTACACTAAGTGTTGGCTAAAACCCGAGAGGTACCTACATCTATTACGCGGTATCATATGCTCACTATTATTATTTTTATATAAATATATATATTTTTGGATTAATAAATTATTTATTTATGATTTAAAGTTTTTAATTCTTAAATCATGTGGGGAATTGTTGGAAAATATTATTGTGATTTAAGAATTAAATTATGAGTTTTAATATTTTGACCAAGTAATAAAGAGTGTTTAATGAATTTTTATTCTCTAGTAATTTGAGAATTTTGAGCAAGATTATATTCTTGATCAATTACTTTTAATAGTGGATTTATTGGTATATTAATGTGTGGTTTTAGTACACTACCATTAATTTGATATATTGATTTTGGTAAACCGTTTAAGCTTTGCATTGTAGTTGATGCACATTATGATGGCTCTTTGGTTAACGGTTTTTGATAGCCATGCCTTTATATATTAGGCTATATATTGCAAGTGGATTACAAGCTAAGTAGACAATGAATTTTTATTGTTTTCTATGAGAAAATAACTTGCTAAGAACCATGCTCACTATTATTATTGTTTTCTCGGAAGAGATCTCTGGTAGATTTTCCGGTCAGACAGTTACTCTCCCAGATCGAGAAAACCACTCTATTTATAATTTTCAATTGCACGTGCGACCTGTAAGACAC
>JAIUZE010014476.1:0-12734 GCA_022085475.1 Heliosperma pusillum | reverse complement strand
TAAAAAGAGGACGGAAAAGGGTTTAGGGTTGGATTAGGCGTCACCGCTTCGCGGAGCCGCCTAATCCAACCCTAAACCCCTTTCCTTATAATAGTAATTCGTAATGCAAAAGCCAAAACTAAACCCTAGGAGGGGACGAGTGATACCCTGTCGTGGCCGACATTAAAAGAGGGTAATGACTAACCTAAAAAGAGGATGGAAAAGGGCTTAGGGTTGGATTAGGCGTCACCGCTTCGCGGAGCCGCCTAATCCAACCCTAAAACCTTTTCCTTATAATAGTAATTCGTAATGCAAAAGCCAAAACTAAACCCTAGGAGGGGACGAGTGATACACTGTCGTGGCCGACATTACAAGAGGGTAATGACTAACCTAAAAAGAGGACGGAAAAGGGTTTAGGGTTGGATTAGGCGTCACCGCTTCGCGGAGCCGCCTAATCCAACCTTAAACCCTTTTCCTTATAATAGTAATTCGTAAAGCAAAAGCCAAAACTAAACCCTAGGAGGGGACGAGTGATACCCTGTCGTGGCCGACATTAAAAGAGGGTAATGACTAACCTAAAAAGAGGACGGAAAAGGGTTTAGGGTTGGATTAGGCGTCACCGCTTCGCGGAGCCGCCTAAACCAACACTAAACCCTTTTCCTTATAATAGTAATTCGTAATGCAAAAGCCAAAACTAAACCCTAGGAGGGGACGAGTGATACCCTGTCGTTGCAATATGAACGTAGACGAGAAAACTGTATTGTTACTATAACAAATCTTGGTACGTAGAAAAATATATGAGTCTTTAACAGCGTGAACTGCAGTTGAACAGAACTACATTGTTCCAAATTCAATTTATTCAATCGTAAGTAACTGTAACAAGATGAACTGTAACATCTTAACTGTAACCGCGTTACAGTATTGTACTACTTCTTTGTTGTAGTTGATTTTGCTGCAGCTTCATCAGCAATGCGAAGAGGACAAGTTCTCTTGTCATGGTCATATTTTTTATTGCAGTACGCACACAGTCTCTTTGGTTTTGCTGCCTTTGCAATGGATTGTTCTTTTGCCGAGGTCAATCTTTTTCCGCTACCCTTGTTGTGGGCTTTTATTGGTGGCAGAACAGTTATCTCGGATGAGGCAGTGCAACCCAACAACATCTCAATTTCTTGTTCTTTTGTAAGTTGTGGAGCATTAAGCGAGAATTTCTCCCGAAACTGAACAAGAAGTGTAGCTAACTCATCCATGTGATCATCTTCTAAAGTATTGAGAACGTTAACTGTTGCATTGAATTCTGCCTAAAGTTTCCACAAATTAGTCTTACCAGAGTGAGCCATATCAGAATCCTCGATGATATTACCATTGGAATCAAACTTGTATTTGAAGCAATAAAAATTTGTTTAAGGTAACATGTTACTGTAAGGAATAATAACATTAGACGGGAAAATGAAACTGTAACATTGAGAATTTGTAACATGTTACTGTAAGGAATAATAATATTAGATGCAAACCTGTCAGGTGAATGAGAATTCTTCGTCCAACGACCTAATATGTACTTGCTTGGGATTTGATTAATTCCTTTCACGGTGTATGCCCAGATAATATGTCTGCAAAGTAATCCGGTTCTTTCGAAAAGTTTACAAGTGCAGGTAGCATCTGTGGTTGAAAGATTGAATTTAACCTGATAAGTTTTGTTTGTTTCAGCATCTTCGACACCAATTATCCTTACATCGCCCTCCTTTGCAAAGTCACTTACACCACATGTTATAGAAGACTTTATTTCCTCTTGAAACACGTAGAACACAGAGTGTGTGTAAACAACAACAACATGTTTTTCTAACCGTATCTTCGTTTCCGTGACAGGGAATGAACTGTCACTATCATGGTCAGCACACCTTTGATTGTACCGTTGTTGGTCAATGGCAGTTTCGAACCGCATCCAGAATTCCACGAGGGTGCCAAAGTGATTCTCATATCGCTTAAAAAAGGAATTGGCGCTCTCAGATCTCTGTGTTGTTCGTAATATGCAGCCCATCAGAATGTCACGATGGTAGGCAGGGATCCAACGATGTCGTTCGTCGAACATGGTTTTAAGCCATTTGTTGTCTTGAAGATTGAAATCTGAAATAAGGAGGTGCCATTTCTCCTCAAACTCTAACGGGTCCAAATCAGAGTCCCACACCACAGAATTGAAGCGGGACAAGAAGTCAGTGTCTTTGCAAAGAGCTGAACCCACCTTGTCTGTGACCTTTTCAGTTATATGCCAGATACAGTAACGATGGCGAGCATTTTTGAAAACTGCAGGGACAACATTTTTTATTCCAAGACACTGATCAGTGATAATGAATTGGGGCTCCTTGTGACCCATTGCATTCATAAAATGCTGAAAAGTCCATGTGAAGGAATCTTCACTTTCATCTGTCAGCAAACATGCACCAAAGAAGATTGATTTTCTGTGGTGATCAACTCCGGTGAATGGTGTAAACACCATGGAATACTTATTTGTGCCGTAGGTGGGATCAAAACTAACCGCATCCCCAAATCGTGAGTAGTTTTGCACTGCAATTGAATCAACCCAAAAAACCCTTGACAGGCAGTTTGATGCATCGGCTTGATATGCAAAGTAAAATCCTTTTCCAGTGGCTTGTAGCTTTTGAAGACGAGAAAGGAAGAGATCAGTATCTCTTTGCCCTATATAGCATTTGATGTCTTGCTGGAAGTTTTTGAAATCAGTCACGGTAGCACCGATATTTTCGTACCCCTTCGCAAACTCTTTACACATTGCAAAAGTCTTGGCAGCCCCAATATTCAGTTTTGAATTGTCCAGAATAAGTTGCTTCTGGAATATGTCAAGTGATATTGAAAGCTTTTCCAGATCTCGATTAGAAACGGAGGTCAGCCGATGATTATGACATTGACGAAACTCGTCAATTATAGCAAGACCTGTAAGCCCAGCAAGAAGTGCAAATCTTAAAGCTGCTTTGCAGCCAATCCTAGTAATCTTGACTTTCCGTTTAACAGACTCACCATTACTGTCGTCATTGACACTGTCATAATGTAGCCTTTGTTTATTTCCCCTGAACCCTTGACGATTGCAGACAATGAATTTCTGGTATGTTGTACCACCTCTATAACGATTGCAGACATTATAGGCAGCAGTGTTTTTACAGCAACAACGATACAGTAACAGTATGGTACTGAACTGGTAGACATAATACAGTAACAATGTTACTATTAAAGGCGGAAAAAGAAACAGGATACAGATGGCACGAAAGCGGAAGTGTAAAGAAAATTTATATTTAGAAAGTGTTCGATAAACGTGTAACAGTGTGATGTGAAAAGCAACAAACTGCGAATTCGCTTGAACAAAACCGTGATAAAATTGAAAAGCAAAGTAACGACAATTAAGAAACGTCCTAAACTGCGAAATCATGACAGTGATAATTTAAAAAGAAACTAACAGAAAATCATGAAATTGAAAATAAGAGCGGAAGGAAGTGGGGAAGGAATGTACCTGTAGGTAAGGGGAATTCGCTATAATTTGTCGCCATTGTAGTAATGAAGAAATTAAAAACAGTAAATATGAAAGCAAGATCAAATAGGACGGAAATAAGGAGCGGAAATTGACATGATAAACGAGGAAACAAAAATTCGTGCAAAATTGAAAATTGAATTGAGAGTCAATTGCTGATAAATTCGCGATTGAATTAATTTGTGGAAATTGCTGATGATTGAAGAAGAAATTGATTGAATCAGAAATTGAATTAGTGAGGTTTATTTTGCAGGGATGAAGAACTGATGAAGTCGTATAAAGAGCAGAAGGAGAGCTAGAGAGATGTGATTTAGAGAGAGAAAGTGAATATCAATTAAAGAAACGTCTAGGGGTGAATCGTCGAGACCAACGCCCGCTAGCTCACACCCGAACCCAAAAACAACAAGCAAAATCCATCCAAGCAACCTGTTCATCCATGAAAACATGAACGCCACAGTCAGTGGGGACTAACACCGGGTTCTCCCAGCCATATCACAAATAACATACTTAAACGGTAATACACAAGTAGAAGCATGCATATATATATATATACATGTGTATTATGAGAAGGATAAATAGGCATTTCAATATATAAGGATATAGGTGCATGAAGTACAAAACGGTAAACATATAAAATCGGGGAAGACACCCTTAGGCAACTATATATACTCACTAGGACTTGCATCTCACCGATAGCGGCATATACTTGATAAGATAGAGACTCGACAAATAAACCACGCCAAGTCAATCAACAATTACAAATAAACAACATATAATCATCCATCCAAACGTACAAATACGGTGACAACATCTCTCACGGTTAATGACACGCACTAGCACCATGTACATAGCAAGTATGATCAATTCGCATCCACGAGATAAACATTTCCCTGAACGCATACACAATTAACATTTCGTATATTTAGACTCATTTCCTCCCGGTAGGACGACGATAATAATACGGTCCTAGTCTAAACCTGGCCAGACTCTCGGAATAAACATGTTCCGATTCGACATGCGATAAATATTTCGCATCCAAGACTCAGTCAAACACAGAAGCCGAGTACCCCAAATTCGGTCAACCTTCACGAAAGAGGCGGAAAGAGCACAAGCATCATAAACAAGCGGTACGCTACATGCAATGACACCACCTCGCAAAGATACAACATTTGACGGCCGGGTCGATCAACGCATAGCGTTCGCCTCCTAACAACGTCGTCATATCTCCACTAAAACATGCATACAATCATTTGGGATACATCTCCTCGTTCCGACATTCCTGTCTAACGAGGGAGGAGGTATAGCCGGGGAATGATAGCTCATAGCACTTAACAATTAGTTCTCAAATCATAACATATGTAAAACCGACTCAAAGGGGGATATATAAAAAACCATCACAAAACATGTGATATAAGCGAATGGAATATCATATATTCTTAACATGAATATTTAATGCTATTACGTAAATTTATACGATCAACGAACCATGCAAACTATTATAAATGAAAGTATAGGAAAAGAATAGAAGAAGAAGTCACAGGGGGTGCCAGCCGGTCCATAGGACCGGCCGCCGGCTACCCGGCTGGTACTTCATCAACAAACAAAAATCATCAAAAATACAGCGAGGTCCCAGCCGGTCAGGGGGACCGGCAGCCGGGCACCCGGCTGAGAACAACACAACACCAAAATCATCAACATCAATCTTCAACATCAATCTTCAACATCAATCTTCAACAATCATCAATAACTATTATCAACTATCAATAATCATCAACAATCATCAACAAACCTTAACCAACACAAATACTAAAAATACTCATCTAATTCTAACCATATTCATTATTGTTAAAACACATTAAAACACCTAGTAATCGTCACTAGACAATTAGTAAACATCATCCAAAGCATGTAAAACACATAATGATATCGAGTAACCCTTCAACGTTACCTTTTCGCGTCTTCAATCTTCGTCTAGGTCCTCCTCCACTAAGTATTAATCTTTGTCGAGGTCTTGAAGGTCTCCACCTACAATTAGACAAAAAAAGATGAATATATTTCACCTTTGACAAAGACGGATAAATTGAAAGATGAGAAAGACGGTAATTTTATTACCAATTAAGATAAAGGACAATAAGAGGGGAAGATTATGACGAAAATTAGCGGATTTGAGTAAGTAATGAAGGAGTAGTGATGATCTTGAGCTTGATTAAAAATGGGGGTTTAGGGTTTTGGTTACTTGTTGAGCAAGAAGGAGTAAGTGGAAAAGTGAGTGAGGGAGTCAGGGTTATAAGGGGATTTAAGGTGAGTGGAAAAATATGGAAAAAGCCCAAAAGCGGCTTAAGGCGTAACACACACGGAATTTCGAGTAAAGTCTGAATACGAACTCGGATTTGCTAAATTAGACACGGGAAATTAAATTCTAGACTAAATCTAAAATTACGCTGAAAAGTATCCGTATAATATTTTTAATATATAAAAATAGGGTACATTTGCGGGTGTTACATATTACTTTACATTAATAAAAGAGTTTATCAGGTGCGTAGAAATATTTCATAGACCTAGGTCTTGCAGTATAATTGAATTTTTTTTCAAACTACCACTAGTCTTCTACCTATTCTAGTCATATATAGGCATACTAGTGATAATTTAATTACAGTAAGTCTACCCCGTGACGGACATTATTCGTCACATGCTTGTAACGGGTGAAATACTATCCACATGGGTGCATAGAGAGTACCATTCAAGTTTTTTCTTATCTACCAATGGGGATAGTATTTGACCCATCGCATTCTTGCGACAAATATGCCGTCACAAGTGAGAATTTGTGTTGTAATTATATTGTATAATAATATTCCTCTTTTACTTGAATTAAAATTTATAAACTTTGATCGTAATTCGTAATTATGTTACATTTTTTATTTTTAGTATTCAACATTTATCATAGAGGAATATTTCAAATAATTAAATCATTTGTGAAGAAGTAATTATGCTGATCTAAAAGGATAAAGTTTAAAGTGTTCTATACAAACTGAAAAAGATTGTTCCGTATTGTCTACGACTAAGAAATACGAAGTAAGAGCTACCTATACTGTGACACCTCGCGATTTCACAATAAAGTAAACACATAGATTTGCAGCGGAAAACACGAGATTTTAAAAACTTTACAAACAAACACGAGATTTAGTAAATCCTTTATACAAATTGTATCTTAAGTAAATATAAGGGACATCGATCCCTTGATAAAACACAGTTAATATACTAAATTAATATAAACTACACGCTAAGAGTGAATTGTTGTAAGAACAACGCTCGCTAGCTCACTCGCCACAACCCCATGCAAACACCAACCTGCAACATGTTCATTCATTAAAAATGAATGCCACAGTCAGTGTAGAGTAACTCAGGGATCTCCCAGCCATACCACAAGTAAACATACATAAACAACAATGAAACATGTAGAATCTTATATACAAGTGAATCATGTGAAGTACATACATACATTTCAAGATAATATGATATAAGCATGTGAAATACCAAATAATAAGCATCATGTTATAAACCGACTCGGGAATAAAACCCTTAGGCAACTATATACACACTAGGGCTTGCATCTCACAGTTAGTGCCATATACTTGATAAGGTAGAGACTCGACATACAAACCAATTCATTCATCTATTTCATACAAGAATCCAATCCAATGTTCACATATGATCCAAACTTATAATAAACAACCATCCAAACATACGAATATAGCAACATAACTCTCACGGTAAATGGCACGCACTAGCATCATGTACAATAGCAAGACAAGTCAATGTAAGTTCACGGGATAAGACGTTTCCCTGAAGCATATACGATAAGACGTTTCCTATACTCATGACCTAGACAAACATGTCCACGGGGTAAGACGTTCCCCTGAACTGTGTGCTATAAGACGTTTCGCACACACAAGACACTAATCCTCTCGGTAGGACGACGATAATAATACGGTCTGATCAGGCCTGTCGCAAGCCCGATCCAAAGATAAATTACCCAGACTAGGCTAATAACAAATTAATGTAATTAGGGAAGTAGGGGTCGATCCTCAGGGAGATGGTGTTTCCTATGGATTGTGAATCGTCTCACAATTGAGTTTTATCTAAAGATTTTCTGGGTTTTGGATTTTTGTGATGTCTAAACTAACGACAGGCATAAATAAGAACAAAATAAAAACAAACTAGAATGAAAACAATAAAGCAAAGGATAAATTAACACTAATGAGAAGCATCTAGGGAAGTAGGATCACACATGTAGATTGACATATTAATGAAATTGGATTTAGGATATGCAAGCAATTCATTGAGCGTTCGTAAGAATGGTGTGTTCATTACAATCATAGATCAGATGGTCTAGCAGGCTTTTAGTGCGATTTACTAGGTCTTAATCCACTATGTCACGCTTTGTCTATTCAATTCCTGTATATCTACCTTGGAAAAGAACTCCACACTAGTCAAAGATTGTGATCAAGAATCGTCAACTATTGTTAAAGTCCAAACATGCATAGACACAATGTTTTAAAAGCACAATTTCCTTTATGCAATTATCATATTTTAATCAATCTAACATGGCTACCCTACACCCTAGAAAGATGACTACTCACTCATGGTTATGTTGATATTAACAATGAAAGTTAAGATAAGCATATTTAGTTGATTTTGACAATAATTTAGACTCTCTATGTGGCGATAATAACGACGCTATATGACAATCTAAGAAATGAAATTGCGATTATAACAACATAAAAACGAATCTAAATGATACGAATAGAAAATAACAATCAAATGGAAAACAATAAAGAACAATAAGCAAAGGATAAATTAGGAATACCTAGGTGACGATCAACGATGAAAGCGATAACAATAATAGAAATCCCTCGCATAGAAATACCGTACCTTGAATTACAACTTTTGAACCCAACAAAGTAGATACAAAGATTGAAATTCTATTTGAACTAAGCTAATGTTTTGATATGAAATAGACGAAAGTAAACTAGAACAAAAGACAAAAATAGAAGAGAATCTAAACTAGAAAGACTAAAGCTAAAAAGAAATATAAGACAAGATTGTGTAAGAAAGTGTATGATGGATTATTTCATGGATGATGATATGAGGGGCTTGGCACATCTATTTATAATATTAGGGTTTCGTGGAGAAGAGGTCGGGCGATAAATACATAGGTCAAAAATAGGATGAAGGAGCCGCAATGCACGAAGCAGCAGGAATACCCGATCGGGTACACCACTTACCCGATCGGGTAAGTCGTCTTCTGGAAGCTCTTGACTAACTCTTCAACTTCCTTCGCTTTGACTTGACTTACAACATCCCCCTTAACTCTACAATCGGGTTTGTTGCTTGGATATGATGTAAAGTGATGAATTCTCCCGTCTAATTGATTGGTCTTCCGACAACTAAGATACCGTCTTTGCTTCTTCTCTCTCTAAGTTAGTGAACCTTCTCGAAATGTCTTACACACGGTCAAGCTTGCATCTTCAAATCGTCGGGTTCTAGGTAAATGCTCGGAAATATAGAAAAAGGGCGTAGAAACGTCACTTTCCCTACAAAACAAGTTAGAACACAGGAATTCGCCTAGAAGACGATATTAGCTCATAAAATGGCTTAACAAAGCACAAATGACAAACAAAAACCGAGCTAAAGTGGGGGTTAAAATCATACAAATATTCACTTATCACGGTCTTAGTCTAAACCTGGCCAGACTCTCGGGATAAGACGTTTCCCGATTCGACATGTGGTATGATGTGCCACATCCAAGACTCGATCAACACAAAGGACGTCGAGTATCCCAAATTCAGCTAGCCTACGCGAAAGAGGCGGAAAGAGATCTATAGTCAATATTCAAGCAAGTACGCTACATGCAATGACACCACCTCGCAAGGATACAACATTTGACGGCCAGGTCGATCTAATTTTTGTTTTTTGTTAAATATTTTTCCATTAAGTATGTGATTTTGTTATGCAAAAACAAAATGAATATGAGTATTTTAATAAAATTATTTTGATAACTTTTGATGTAATAGTTCATTAATAATATCATCATAGTTAACTCCCTTTCTCAATTATTCCTGCACGGGTATTTCTATTTCTACCAAGCACGTATCAAACGAGCATTCAACAAACGAGTTAATCCCAGAAACATAAGAGAAGTGGATTTAGTGCTCAAATAAGTCAGAGCTCTCTTACCTCTCGATCCAAGAGGAAAGTTCAAACCTAAGTGGGCCGGGCCTTTCTTAGTCAAATTCATATTCTCAGGGGGTGCAGTTAAAATCAGAGACCTAGACGGGAAAGAATTCGCTAAACCTACCAACCTAGATCAGCTAAAACGATACTACCCTTAGCATGCACTAGGAGCCGTGCCTCGCGCAATCCCACGTGTTGCTCATGCAACACGGAATAAAACCGGCCCCAGGCCAGTTGAACTTAATGTCGCTATGCTCTTACATTTTGACATTTGGATAATCCTCATGTCATCAAATAAATCGAATTGTATTTTAGGAATAAGCAAGGCACACGCCACCTTTTTCAAAAGTTCATTACAAGCTTTTGCTTCGAACAATTATTCTTTTGCATTTTCTCGAACTACGCGTAGGGTTTGATTTAATTTTTCTTATGAATACGTAGGCAATCCTCCACAGGATTCAACCCAGCTATTATTTTGAAATGTGAATAGAAAGACATTTGCATTTGAATTTGAAATTCGACAAGAATAATAAAGAAAGAAAAGCTCATTAGTTTCCTAACTAACTCAATCTTTATTCATTATCCAAAAATACTAATAATATCTCATACATATAAAAAATGCTGAAATAAAAAAAATATAAAAAGCTAAGGCTAGGATTCTAACAATCCCACTATCTATTACAACATAATAATAATACTACATAATAAAAAAAACTGACTAAGGCTACTCTTTCATCTTCCCTTTGCCTTTGTCATCTTTCTCACACTTTTTGTCTCGGCCGCGAGTCGGAAGCTCTTGCGTCACCTCAGACCTAATCACCAACGGTCTTTCTCATGATCTGGTGATAAGCGAATATTTGTATGATTTTAATCCCCAATTTAGCTCGGTTTTGTATGTCATTTGTGCTTTGTTAAGCCACTTTATGAGCTAATATCGTCTTCTAGGCGAATTCCTATGTTCTAACCTGTTTTGTAGGGAAAGTGACATTTCTACGCTCTTTTTCTATATTCCCGAGCATTTGCCTAGAACCCGACGATTTGAAGATGAAAGCTTGACCAAGTGAAAGGCATTTCAAGAAGGTTCACTAATTCGAAAGAGAGAAGAAGCAAAGACAGTTTAGTAGTTGTCGGAAGATCAAACAATTAGGCGGAAGAATTCATCGCTTTACATAACACCCTATCAACAAACCCGACTCAAGAGGTCAAGGGGGATGATGGAAGTCAAGTCAAAGCAAAGGAAAATGAAACGACAGTCAAAGGACCTGGAATACAACTTACCCGATCGGGTAAGTGGTGTACCCGATCGGGTAAGTGTGCTGCTTCGAGAAAACGGCTTCAACTTCCTATTTTTGTCCTATGTGTTTAATGCTCGACCTCTTCTCCACGGAACCCTAATGCTATATATAGATGCTTCAGCCCCTCTTCTCAAATCATCCATCTTACAATCCTCTTCTCTTCTCTTCTTACATTTCTCCTTAGATTAGGAGGAGGGGGAACTAGCCTCCCTTCTCTCATTTTCTTCTTCTTTAGTCTTTAGTTCTTAGTTTATTTCTGTCCATTTCATATCAAAACTTTAGTTTAGATTAATAAGAATTTCATCCTTGTAATCTCCTTTGTGTGGTTCAAGCGTTGTAATTGGTGGATCGTTTATTATGTGCAAGGATTTTCTATTATTGTTATCATTATCGTCATTGATCGTCATATAGGTAGTTCTGTTTTATCCCTTGTTTAATGTCCTTTATTGTTTTCTATTTGATTGTTATTTTCCATACATATTGTCTTAGATTCATTTTCATGTTGTTATAATCGTAGTTTCATTTCCTAGATTGTCAATTAGCGTCGTTATTATCGCCATATAAAGAGTCAAAATCAAATAAACATGTCTATCCTAGTTTTCATTGTTGATATCATCTTAGATTTAAACATTATCATGAGTAAATAGTCACCTTTCTAGGGTGTAGGGTAGCCATGTTAGATTGATTAAAATATGATAATTGGATAAAGAAATTGTGCCTTTAAAACATTGTGTCTATGCATGTTTGGATTGGAACGATAGTTAATTGTTTTTGGCCAAAATCATTCGACTACAATGGAATTCGTTTCCAAGGTAGAGATGCGTGAATTGAATAGACAAAGCATGACATGGTAGATTAAGACCTAGTAAATCGCCTAATAGCCTGCTAGACCATCTGATCTATGATTGTAATGAACACATCATTCTTACGAACTCACAATGAATTATTTGCATATTCTAAATCCAATTTCATCAATATGGCAATCTATATGTGTGAACCTACTTCCCTAGATACTTTTCATCATTGTTAATTCATCATTTGCTTTTATTTTGTTTTCGTTTATGCTTTATATTAGTTTAGATATCAAAATCCCAAAACCCAGATATTCTTTAGATAAGACCCCATCGCGAGACACTTCACATTCTATAGGAAACACCATCTCCCTGAGGATCGACCCCTACTTCCCTAATTACATTAATTTGTTATTAGCCTAGTCTGGGTAATTTATCTTTGTATCGGGCTCGCGACAAGCACGATCAAATTTTGGCGCCGTTGCCGTGGAGCACGGTTTAGTTTTTCCTTTTTCTTGTGATTGTTTCGCAATAGTTTTATCTAAGTCTTTAGGAACCCAAATTCCTTTAGAACTCTCTTTGATTTTTTCGCACTTAGCTTTTCAATCTTATGCCTAGATCTTCTAGACTAGGGACCCCTATCTCTTTAGACCCCGACCTAGAAAGAACTCTGCGTAGGATACAAAAGCTATTCAACGAAATTTCAAAAACTTCTAATACTTCAAGTTTAGATCGTATTCGTGAAAAATACTCGGATATTTTATCTGTGACAACCCTCGCGAATGCGGAAATATAAAACATACAAGCATGTGAATTATATAGCGGAAATAGGTAGTTTTTAAAAACTTTTATACATGCAAGTTAAATAAAACGAGGAGTGTCAAAATATTACAAACTAAATAA
>JAIUZE010014474.1:0-27909 GCA_022085475.1 Heliosperma pusillum | reverse complement strand
AACAAAAAAGAACAAGAAGGGCGAATGGGTTAACCCTAGAGCTGCTAAGACAAACGTAAGTTTGTCTAATAATTACTAAGGAGTTTTTTTATATCTAATTTTAATACTATTTATTAGTTTCGTTTTGTTTTGATTACTTAATGTTTTTAATTATATAATTTCTTTTTTGTGGGTTCAGGAAGCTTACACTGAGGAGATGAGTCAGCAAACGCCAACTGGCGAGACCCCAGACGAATTCCGTGCATTCTACAAAGCGGTTGACGGATTCGATAAGAAGTTAAGGATCTTCGGGGTAGGAGACAAGGGGAAACAAGTGTGGTATGAACCACCATGCAACAAAAGTGCACGCGCTTCTTTCTCCTACAATCCTACAGATTACACCCAATTCGCAACTCAGAATACTCAAATGAAGGAACAATTGAATGCACTTGCGAATGAACGAGAACATGAGAGAGTCGCCCGACTTGCCCTTGAAGCACAAGTACGGGCCAATCAACAACAAATGGATCACCAAGCCGCGCAAATGGCTGCCATGCAAGCGGCTATGATGAGATTTCTTCCCCCGGACTTGTGCAACAACTTCCCTCCTCCACGTCCAAGAGATGACAACGCGGACGACGGGCACGGTTTTGGAGTACCTCCCGTTTCCCCCTTAGGTTAGTAATGTTTAATTTACCTAAGTTAGGAACAGTTGAATTTGTAAGCTTGTAAATCTTCAAGTTGTATGAATTTGTTTTTTGATTTTATGTAATGAATTCTTTTTCCAATTTCCATCGGTCTTCACCTTTATTTTTATCGCCTTTTGTTGATTTCCGACCGTGCGGTCGATGTGAGTATGAATTACCGCTTTGCGGTGAACGTATGTATTTTCTGTATTGCAGGTTTTGTTGAAATTTTCAACGTTTAAAACAATGCAAAAAAACGCATTGTGCCTGGACAGCAGGCTGCTGTATCCAGCCTCACTCTTTTACTTACTGACGGAAATTCCGTCAGGAAAGTCAAAATTGACTTGAGAAAACTGACGGAAATTCCGTCAGGAAAGTCAAAATTGACTTGATAAAACTGACGGAAAATCCGTCAGAATAGTCAAGACTGACTTGACTTACTGACGGAATTTCCGTCAGTAACTCAAGTCAATCTTGACTATTCTGACGGATTTTCCGTCAGTATCCGTCAATAAAGTCAATATTATGTTGACTTTTCAATTGAATTGCCTGACGAACCGTCCGTCAGTAAGTCGTCAGCAGTGTCAAATACTGACGGAAAATCCGTCAGAAGCCGTTTTTTCGTTACCAATTGAAGTGACGCGTGGTACTGACGGAAATTCCGTCAGTAGTCTAAATTACTGACGGATTTTCTCTGTTACTGACGGATTTTGTCCGTCAGTTTCCCGCGTTCGTTTTGTAGTGTCATTATACCTGTGTCCCGGCTTCTGACAGTTAAAGCATACAAGTGGCTTGTTGAAACAGCCAACACCAGGATGCATAGGCATCTTGCACCGAAAGCAGACACGACCCTTAAGATCGTTGTTGTTGCTCGGGAAAAATGGACGGTTTGTCGGAGCTGCTTGTCCACTCTGAAAGTTTCTCCTCTTGTTTGGAAAAGAGGGAGAAAAGGAAGGTCGGGAAGTAGGATATAAAGGTCTCTTCCCATAAGAATGAGGAGCAATATAAGAAGTACGAGCCTCTTCGGCAATCTCCCGAATAGAACTCTCCGCCCATAAAGCATCATTGTAAATAGAGACGAAAGAAGTAGAACCCCTACTAATCTTTCCCTTCACTTGGGGAGAAAGCTTTCCCAAGTAAAAGAAGGCTTTATCTTCCTCCCTCGAAATAAGTCGAGTGGCATAATGAGCCAACTCATTAAACTTGGTTGTGAACTCTTGAACAGAAAGAACTCCCTGTTTAAAGTCCATGAACTCTTTCAGCTTCTGCTGCCTCAACTCATCCGGGTAAAACCTCGCCTCCAATAGTTCACGGAATCGAGTCCACCCGAAATTAGGCTCCAACTTAGCAGTAGGACCAGAAAGAGTCCACCACTGATCGGCTTCTTTCACCAAGAAGTGAGAAGCCAGACGGACCTTATTGTTGGAGTAGGTGTCCTCCACAATAGTGCGCCACATAATAAATTTTATTATGGAATATAATTGGGATAATTATTGACTATATATATGATTAGTCAGTTGATTAACGTAAATCAATAACGGTTGGCTAACTAGAGTTTCACGTTATTGTCGTTTGACGGCGGTGATCAACTGATCCCTTTCGGTCACACCTAAAGGATGAAATCCAAATTGTAACTAATTATTTGTATACGATACAGTTAATTAGTACATTACATATATTCGATATGTACGAGAGTTAATTGTTAGAAATTGAGTTCAGAACTCAAATTCGATTAAGCTTATTTTTCAATTATGCGATAATTGACTAATAAATTTATATCTTATTTTAATACGATTAAATAAGATTTAACTTAGTAATTAATCGTTAAATTACTAAATTAGTTGAGGTTTGAGATAGAGGTAATTAGTTAATTATATTTACAAGGAGTTGTAAAATAAATTAACTAAGCATTGTGGGACCCATTATATATTGATATAATGGTAAAATATTACTTAAAATGTTAAGTACATATTATTTATTTAATTGAGTCATATAATTGTTATATGATCTAATTAACACTTAATTATACAAGATAATTAACCATATGATCAATAAGTAATTGTAAGACAAATATCAAAAATCAAAATGGACCAAACTAAGGCCATTGTGGCCGGTTGGCTTGTAGTTACAAGGTGATGATTTTTGTTCATGTTTACACTACTTAGTTACCTTTTGAAAGTGACATAACAAGTAGTAAACAATCATCACTTGTTCTACAACACTTCACTCTAATGCATGTGATAAAATTAAGCAAAATAATAGTCCTTTATGGGACTACATGATCCGGCCTATTGGCCATATAATGAGCAATTTTTGTTGTTCATTTTTCATGACTTGATTTTGTTCAATTGTCATACTTCTCTCTAAAACTCTTCTTCTCACTATAAACTCTCAAATACTAATATTTACTAAGTATTACTAGTGTAGTAATATAGTCATAATATTAGTAGAATAATATCTATCTTATTATCTAGTTAATAATAAGGGTAGATTATTTGGGTTAATCTTGGTGCAAATTAGAGGAGATCTTCTACTTTGGAGATAGTTTGTGTTCATCCATATTTATAGCTCAAGAACAACAAGAAGGAGTTCTTGTTGTGCCCATATAATCTCCATATCAATGTGAGGAAATTTCTTCTTTTATATAAATGTCTTTATATTTGCATGCATGTTGCATAGATCATTATAAACTAAATTAATAAGTAATTTAGTAAATACTTAGAGGAGTCTAATTAAGGTCTATGGACTTTCAATTGGTATCAGAGCTAGCTTGTAGCATGCATGTTCATTTTGGACATTTTTGTTAAAGTTATAAGATAACTAATAAATCAAAGATTTTGAGTTAAAATACGATTCTGACGAAATTTTTTGGTGCATGTATACCTACTGACCTCAAAATGTTTGTGGTCAAATTTCGTGATTTTAGGGATTAAGTTGCTATTTATTTTGATTTTTGGCGTTTAAACCGAGTTAACATGCATTTTATGAGTTAAAAGTTAACTAAAAATAGTTGCATGTTGATTCTGGCCATGAAATTTTAATTTGATCTCACATGAATGTCTTACATATTATATGTAAAATTTCGTGACTTTTACTTATGTATTGCATGTTCATTGATTTTTATACGATAAAAGTCGATAATATGAGATTATAATGTTCATAAAATTGAAACGTCCATTTCTGGTCTTGAAAATTTTTGTACATTTCACATTCTGATGTAGATACTCTTGGTGAAATTTCATAATTTGTTTCACTGTTTTACTATATCTAATGTTTTTATTTGATAAAACCATTAAATACAAAGCTATTTGTTCATAAAATTAATTTAAATTTTTTGAGCAAATGTTTTTTATTTTTATAGTTCCTGGAATTTTTCCAGAATTTAAAAAAATTTTGGTTTCAAATTTTATGATGTTTATATTTTATTTTGGTTTTATTTCATAATTGTTATGATTAAACCGTAATATTTAGCAAATGAAATCAAATCGATCTAATTAATGACCAACAAAATTAGTAGTGACTAATTTTGAGTTCTAAAACAGTTTAGTTAATTAGGTTGAATTTAAATGCGATTTAAATGTTGATAGTGATTTTTAATGGTTAAAAATCAATAAATCCCGGAAGAAATAGAGCTACAATGAGCTATGAATTGAACGTAGGACGATTTTGGCATGAATTTTGCAGAAATTTATTTTATTTATGGTTGAATGAATGAATGTCATTTATTTAATAATTTATGCAAATTTTGTACCTAGTATGGCCTAGTTATTTTTAATCGTTATTACCCGTAATGAAAGGGAATAACGGTTTGGTTGTAATTCGCCGGTTTGTATAATTTAATAATTTTATTTTATAGAATAAATGTATAATAGGAATTTGTATATTTGTATATTTGTAATTTTTTTTTATGAGGACCGGTGACTCCCTCAAGACGGTGCCAATTTGGAAGGTGTTCCAAGTGAAGAGGCAAGGGACCAAGGAGTTGGTTTCCGAATTTGTAACTATCTAGTTAACTTTGATTAGCTAGGTGGCCATACTAGGATTTTATTGTTGCTTGGATTCGTGCTTTATTTCGTCATGCCAAAATCGTCACACATGCATTTTATTTACGTTATTGTCAATTCAACGTTATTCACAATTCACCGACTTAGTTCGCTTATAGGGAATTAATAACAAAATTGACAAGACCTCTCACATAACTTAAAAAAAATTGAGATTTAGCCTTACCAATTAGTAACACCTATGAACCCCGTGTTCATTAGGGCTACCACGCTCGTGGGTCCTTTTTTACCTCGGGTAAGTAGGGTGATGCGATCACAAGCCAAAATTGGATTGGACTCAACGAGATAAGCGTTATCTTGGGAATAGGAGATGGATTTAGTTGAAATCCGTCAACCAAGAGTTCTAAGTGTAGAATTAGTCAAGTATTGACTTAACATTTTTAGATAAAGGTAGCATGCGATGACTATTTTTGTCTAAAGATGGGTCTTGGAATCACTTATATAATTTCGTGAGGGGTCATTATATGAGTGACTTGTTTAAAATTGTTTTTACAAGTAAAATATATATAAGCAATGAATGTTAATATTTCCGTTGATATTATTTTTATTCGCGCCATGACAATCTATTTTTCTTCTATGAAATTATAAATTGTTTCAACGTGGGAAAACGTTCCCTTATGTTTATTGGTAGTATATTGAGTGCAGATCTTAGTTAACCACCATAGCTAAAGCAAAAAGAATTGTTTTTGTTCCCATATTCACCATTTGCAAATGTCTTAGTCTGAAGAGTAAATGAAAAGTCAACTCAGTCAAAATGCGTTTGTGATATTTTGGTGACGCCTTCTTATAACAATGGTACATCAAATTTTTGCTCCAAAGAAAATGTTTGTATTTTGGTATGTCGTCATAATGCTCCTCATCGAGGCTTACCTCAAAAGAGGCCAAAACAGTTGGGATGACTAGGTTAATCGATTTATTTGAAATCGTGAACAAACCAAATACCGTAATCACTTCATGAAAAGTTTATCCTTTTGAAGGTAAAACCATGAATGAAATGAAGAATAGTCTTCACAATAATTCTAATATACTTGTCCAAGTAGAGATTCATGAAAGTGAGTGGGAGCACTATGAATGATGTTTATATTCTTAATTGTTAAGACAAGTTTCAAGAGTAGGTTGGCACGAGTTTGGCACAAGGCAAAGGAAAAAGGCAAGACTATTTTGAATAGTAAAGTCAAACCCCAAGCAAGGTGTCGAACCCAACTTTTGACGATTCTATTTTACAGTGTAGGACACAAGAAAAGAATCTGCCCCAAGTTTTCTAAAGAGTTAGAAATTGGGTGTACTATTTTCACCCATAATATCTATATGATCGACATTTATTTTGCTAAATGCAATTTTTGGGTATTAGATATCCATTATGGTTTTCATCAATGTATTCAATACATATAATAATGATCGTGCGACGACTAACCATGATTAAATGTCGACCTACAAGGGAAATATGACTATTGTAGTTTTATTTCTATAGAGACATATAAAAGTTATAATGTGATCAATCTAGTTTTTGATTTAGAGGTATACTTTAATAAACGTTATTATGTACATAACCTCTAAATAAAGAATATAGTATCCACTTTTGTGTACGACACAAGTGTTTCATTTTTGTGAATAGAACAAACGTTGTATCTTAATATGCCTATACTTGGTCAATGGTTATCCCATACCAATCAAAGGTAAATATATTCTTGATCTAAACTAGTAATAATTACTTGTCATATAGATTGTAAAAACTCAAAATTGGTGACCCTTATCTAATCTTAATTCTGGATTGTGTAGCACATTAAGAGGCTAGTATTGACAACTATCCCTAAACCATCTGATTTTGAATCTTATGGTGCGTGCGAATCTTGTATTCAAGGCAAGATGATTCGTGCCCCTTTTTATTTAAAAGGAAATCGAACTAGTGAGTTATTGGCCCTTATTACATTTGAATATGCGTGGTCCAATAACAAACACAACCAGAGATGGTTATAACTATTTCACTTTATTTACCAACGATTTAAGTAGATATTACAATTGATTCTACTTAATGAGGTGCTATGAGAAATCTTTGAAAAGTTCAAAGAGCTTCAATGTGAAGTAGTTAATCACCAAGAGTATTAGACAAGGACTTACAAGTAAATCGTAAATGTAAATATCGAAGTATTCACTTTGATTTTCACCAAAAGTATTGTGAAATAGTTTCACGAGTTAAACTTCTCTAACACACATTATTAGATAAGGTGTTGTTGATAGAGAAACAGAACCTTATACGATATGGTTTTGTCTTTATCAAGTCAAAATGAGCCATTTGACTAACCTTGGGATCTTAATATTTTTTGTCTGCTATTTCTTTTCCCACCATATTAAAACACATTTAAAACAGTCTGGTTTCATTCCATATACGATATGGGTAGGTAGCGTACCTAATTTATAAGTTATTTGAATGAAACAAGTGCTCAATAATCCCACATTGACCACGAGAACAAAGCGTTTGTGACTCGTGATGCTGTCTTCCAATAAAAATACGATTATTTCTTGATAAGACAGAGTGGGAGAAAATGTTTCAAGAGCCACAAACTGAGCATATGGTCCGGAAAAAGTTTTTCTCATTGCTTGTTCAGTAGTTGTTTCTTCGGAACCTAGGAGGTCAGGTGGAATTTTATCGCTCCTTTATAGTGATGAATTCAAATACGCGACTTATAAAAGACTGTTTTTTAGTCCCAACTTCTTGATATGGCTTAGAGTCATACGATTCGTAATGGACTCCATGCATGATGGTCAGGTATATGACCTGGTAAATTTTACTTGAAGAAGTACGACCTCTTCAAATGTAAATTGATTTTTAAGATCGAAATTTGCATGGATGAATATTAAAATGTTTTCAAAAATAACTTGGTAGGCAAAGAGTTTTGCACCAACCTTAATTCTTTGATCCATTCGAATATACTTAGCGATTACAGCATATCATAATAGTATGATGCCAACTGGATATCAAGAACCACCTTCTTGAATACGATTCTAGAAGAGGTAGTATATTTTATATTCACCTGTGGGTTCGTAGATCCTAACTATCCTAAGTTAATTTGCAAGCTTAAGAGGATGTCTTAAGTAATCACTAAAGAGTTGGAATTGATCTGTCAATCATGTCATAAAATATCTCGAGGAATTATGTTTATACATGAAGTTTAGTGGGAGTAATGTGGTGTGCATCAGTCTTATATGTGGAGACATATTGATCATTTTAGATGATGGAAGATTTTGGAAAAGTAGAATACATCTTTTAGATATTTGGATTTATGGAGATAAATCTAAAAGGATATTAGCATTGAGTCCAAAATTCTTATATTGATAAGATCTTTGACTAGTTCAAGGAAGTGAGAGTCACTTGATAGCCATAAAGAACATCCTTAGTACTTGCGAAGGACTAAAAGATATGTTCCATGTGTTTGGAGTTTAAAATGAGTTGCGTGTAAGGGTTACACAGACTTCAGTTTCCAAACTGATCAAAGTGATTTGAAATCACGAGCTGGCGGTGTTTTATAGAAGATTTATCTGTTGGAAGAATTCCAAGCAGAAAATACTATTGGAAAGGTTCCAAGTAGGAGTGACATTTTCAAATAGAAATGTCATGTATCCGCTGGAAGTGTTCCAGGCAGTTTATCATTGCGGATTTAACAACGGAAATGGAGTACATTGCGTCATATGATGATGCATAGAAAGTAGCTTGGATTCGACAGTATTGGAGGGACTAAAAATAGTTCATATAGCTGTATATCCTATCCCATTAAACTGGTAAAACAGTGGGAGCTACCTTTAGGCCAAGAGTCCTAAGTCTAGATTCAAATCTAGACACGTACTCAGAAAGTTTTATGTAATATGAGATTACATAGACAAAGAGAAATAGCAATCAGAATGATGGGAAAGATGCAAGTATTGCTAATCCATTAGCCATGCTTTTTGTAGGCTGAACATGATAGTCATGTCATTTCAATGGGGATTGAAATATGTACCTGAATTGCTAAAGATTATAAGATATGAAATTATTGATAGCGTATCAATTTTTCCAAATATTTGATAATCGCATTCATTGTTAGAGTTTCATTAAAAACTCCATTATTTAGTTTGACTAAATTTTAATACTTGGTTTATCCGAATTGGTTGAAAGAAAGGTTGAACCCAATTCAAGTGAACAGGACGAACTTAGTATTTTGTCCCTAGTCACTCAATGAGGTGACGTCTCAAAATGACTAGATTGTAAGTCGATCGATGGTTGGTTCAGCACCATGGGGTCATGGAGATGACTGGTCGTTTACATAGACAAACTGTATGACACTCTGTCGGACAGTGACATTGTAGAGACCCTTAAATCAATTATTTGATGCATGGTCGTGGCAGGCTCTTCTATCTTATTCCTATAAGTCGATTCTTTTGACTGGCGACCGTCTATCTGAGTCGGTGCAGTTTCCGATTGGTTTTGGTTGATGTTCTAGGTCGTGCCGTAAAAGGAGGCCGATGGACTTCTTCTGGATCATGGTGATCTGCATCATACAGAGTAGATGGATCAACAGGAATTGTCCACCCACGTTGGGTAAAACATCTTTAGGCCACTCGAGGAGAAGTTACTGTAAATGCGTGGCCACGCTCGGAAAGAGATATATGCGTAGATTTTCGGTTCAGACAGTACTCTCCCTATCGAAAAACCACTCTGATATTGTTCAATCGCAAGTGCGACCTAAAAGACACCTTGCGTTGAGTGGGAGATGTGATAAAGAGACAAGAGAATCGGTGACGCACACTTGTGTCAGACAAGTGGAAGATTGTTGGAGTTGGTGTCCTCCACAATAGTGCGCCACAAAATAAATCTTATTAAGGAATATAATTGGGATATTTATTGACTATATATATGATTAGTCAGTTGATTAACGTAAATCAATAACGGTTGGCTGACTAGAGTTTGACGTTATTGTCGTTTGACGGCGGTGATCAACTGATCCCTTTCGGTCACACCTAAAGGATGAAATCCAAATAGTATCTAATTATTTGTATACGATACAGTTAATTAGTACATTACATATATTCGATATGTATGAGAGTTAATTGTTAGAAATTGAGTTAAGAACTCAAATTCAATTAAGTTTATTTTTCAATTATGCGATAATTGACTAATAAATTTATATCTTATTTTAATACGATTAAATAAGATTTAACTTAGTAATTAATCGTTAAATTACTAAATTATTTGAGGTTTTGAGATAGAGGTAATTAGTTAATTATATTTACAAGGAGTTGTAAAATAAATTAACTAAGCATTGTGGGACCCATTATATATTGATATAATGGTAAAATATTACTTACAATGTTAAGTACATATTATTTATTTAATTGAGTCATATAATTGTTATATGATCCAATTAACACTTAATTATACAAGATAATTAACCATATGATCAATAAGTATTTGTGAGACAAATATCAAAAATCAAAATGGACCAAACTAGGCCATAATGGACCGGTTTTGGCAGTAGTTACATGGTGATGATTTTGTTCTTATTTTTACTCTTTAGTTACTTTTTGAAAGTGACATAACAAGTATAAAACAATCATCATATTTTCTACAACACTCCACTCTAATGCATGTGATAAAATTAAGCAAAATAAGTGTCCTTTTTGGACTAATACCATCCGGCCAAATTGGCTATAAGAATGAACAAAAGTTGTTCATTTCTTTACTTACTTGATTTTGTTCAATTGTCATACTTCTTTCTAAAAACTCTTCTTCTCACTAAAACTCTCAAATACTAATATTTACTAAGTATTACTAGTGTAGTAATATAGTCATAATATTAGTAGAATAATATCTATCTTATTATCTAGTTAATAATAAGGGTAGATTATTTGGGTTAAGCTTGGTGCAACTTAGAGGAGATCTTCTACTTTGGAGATAGTTTGTGTTCATCCATATTTATAGCTCAAGAACAACAAGAAGGAGTTCTTGTTGTGCCCTTATATTTTCCATATCAATGTGAGGAAATTTCTTCTTTTAGATAAATGTCTTTATATTTGCATGCATGTTACATAGATCATTATAAACTAAATTAATAAGTAATTTAGTAAATAATTAGAGGAGTCTAATTAAGGTCTATGGACTTTCAAACCTAGATTTGATAGAGTTCTCCTACAGTAACAACTATCACTCTAGTATTGGGATGACACCGTTTAAGGCTCTATATGGGAGGCGATACAGGAGTCCAGTTTGTTTGGACGACAGTTCTGAGGCAGTATTTATTGGACCTCAGATGGTTCAGGGCATGATCGAGCAAGTGAAGTTGATTCGTCAGAATATGAAAGCAGCGCAGGATCGTCAGAAGAGTTATGCAGATCTTCATCGTCGGGATATCGAGTTGCAGATAGTTGACAAAGTCCTCTTGAAGGTATCACCTATGCGTGGGGTGATGATATTTGGGAAGATGGGCAAGCTGAGCCAGAAGTTCATAGGCCCCTATGAGATTTTGGATCGGGTCAGAGAGGTGGCTTATCGTTTAGCCTTACCACCTGCTCTTGGCCTGGTCCATAATGTATTCCATGTTTCGCAGCTGAGGAAGTATGTGAGCGACCCATCTCACGTTCTTGAGGCTTAGACTATCAAGCTAGATCAGGCACTCACCTATGTTGAAGTGCCAAAGGAGATCTTGGACCGAAAGGTGCGCAAGACCGGGAATGGGGACACAACGCTACTAAAGGTGTTATGGTCTAACCATATAGTGGAAGAAGCAACTTGGGAGCCTGAAGCTACAATGAAGGAGAAATACCCGCATCTGTTTTAAGAGGTATGTTCGGTCACGAGGACGTAACCTTGTTCTGAAGGGGGGAAGGAGGTAGTGCATGATGCTAGTTTTGTGTCTTGGGTAGTATGCCATGGTAATATGTCACAGTTGAAGTTGTTGTATAGTTTTGATTTGTTATGGTGTGTCAAATGTATTGTGATGTGTTATTGTGACAAATGTTTACCATATGTTGTTTATATGCTATTGTGACATACTCCCTCCTATTCTCAATAACCTTCCCCTTTCACTTTAACACAAAAATTAAGAAAACACACTATCCCACCATATAATTAAATTTGGACCACACAAATACACTACCCCACCATACAATTAACTTTGGACCACACAAACACTTACCAAAAAAGGAAATAGGGAAAGTATTGTGAATAGACGAAAATAGGAATGGGGAATGTTATTGAGAATAGGAGGGAGTATGTCGGCTGGTGAATTTAGGGGTATTAGGATATCGCGTACTCGGACGAGTGACATTGGTACTTGTAGATACCTCAAATCTACACCATCCACCAACCACCCAGTGATTATTGGGCCGCATGTTTGGTACGCGAAACGATTAATGACAATTCGTAAGTTTATCATCTAGTGATAGCTCAAACACTTGTGTCTACCCATTGGTCGTTTCTATGTGTCGATACGGTCGTTTTGACAGTCATTAGAGTTCATTTGGAGTCCGGGTCAAAAACCGCTTCATTTTCTATAAACCATCTTAAAACTCCGAGTCGGAACACGCGGAAATTTTATGAATATTTTATGAATATTTCAAATTCTATGTGGTTTTTATAAAATATATCTCATTTTTTTAAAAAGGAAAGTATAGATCTACCACAATTCGAAACCTCTAAGGAAGAGGAGCATCATCTGCTGCGCTTCTTCCCCAGTTGTTTTCTCTGTTTTTGGAATGTTTTCTAGATTTCTTTCCGTGTTCGAGTTATTCCAAAACTCTTGGGGTTTTTCCTTATAAAAGGAGAGGTTAGTGCACACTTTTAAGGCACGCGAGTGTATGTTCCGCCCCTTCTCTTCTCTCTCTTTGCATTCTAGAGCTAGCTCTAAGGATTTTGACATCTACGTGCTTGATCAATCGACCACGTAATCTCATATCCTTCTGGGTTCCCGTCACGTTTTGCATAGACCTGCCAAGTTGACCACTACACTTAATCAATTTAACTAATCTTTTTTATCCTCTTACGAGGTCACTTTCTTTACATTCGAGTAGAGCTATCGCTAAAACGAAACTTAGTTAATCTCGTTTCGTCAACATGTAAGTCAGAGGGTGTAATAATCTCGCCTTTGTATTTTATTTTGTATTTTATTTCATATCATGTAAGATTCATGTCGGATTTGTGCTCAAACCTTTTCAAAACCTTTATTAGTTTTTTTATTATTTCTTATAAATCGTCTTTTAATCTAATTAGATAGTTTGTCTTGACTTAGATCCCTAATAATCAAAATTAGTGGGTTGTTTGTCGTCTTTTAGATCAAGTTTGAGTCTTTAGAGGTTAGATCTGTCCACATCAAATCTCTAGGATTCGTCTTTGATATGAATTAGTGTAATTAATATGACTTAAATCACTTCAATTTGACTTGTAAATCTATAATAAACCGTAAAATCACAAACGAATACTAACTGATCGCGATTCTGGCTTCACAGCCATAACCCAACTCAAGAACAGACGCACAGACTACTGCGCTTCTTCCAGAGGACGCATCACACGCTGCGCCTGTTCTGGGTTGGATTCTGTCTCTGATATTTCGGATTCGCTCCGACGTAGCCTTAATTACTAATTAATCAACTATTAAACCTAATATCGTTGCTAATCTGTTCGTTTAGTCTTTTATTGTTCTTTTTCTTCAAATCTTTTTTTTGACATATTTCCGACATAGATCCCGGAATCCGTTGTAATCTTTGTAATTCTTTTATAGCTTTATTTAATCATTTTATTGTATGTTTTATTTGCCTTTCACATGCAATCAATCTAAATTCCTAATTCGACGTAATTGAATGCTAAACTACATGTTCACCGACATAGTTTAATTCACTTCCTAAAACATACCCTCACCCCTTACTCCAGATCTCCTTGAGCACCCGTGTTCATTGGCATCCACGAGAGTCATTCTAGAAATAGAATGCTAAGGGTAACGATTTCTTGGTGTTCACGTCATTACTTTGTGTCTTGACATGGCATAAAGTGTTCGAACGGTTCCAACTTGCCACAAAAGTTGGTGGCGACTCCACAAATGTGTATTTCTACGCTTGTCTCTCGTTTCTCCATCTGTGGTTCCCCGTGCACCAAATTTTGGAAAGGATCGCGAATCCGTGTATCAGAGTACTCGACCTGGTGACTCGTACTCGTCGAGTACGACGAAAATCAGGGATTAGACGGACGAGACGGACGGGTGATTAAAGGTTAATAGGAGGAGTTAATTTCATAATTTACTTTTACGTTTCTTAACTACAAATCCTAATTCTCAAATCCTCTCAAAACTCCTCAAGAAATATTTCATCATCTCGTGTCGGATCTAAGCCTTTGCTACGTTGATTGATTATCTGAGTAAGTATTCTTGATATACGATTGATTATGATAGATTGTATCATATTGTTTACTGTGGATGAGGGAAATCGCTCCACGCAAAAACGGGTTCTAATTCTTTAAAACACATTTTTAACCTTTTTTCTTTTGAAAGAGTCGCCACTAAATTTTGATGGAATTTAGAAACCAATTTAGAGATTATGAATTCGTGTGAGGTTACGTGTTAGGAAGTCAATTTAATTTCATTAAAAGCACCCAACCTCGCCCGTTACATTAACGGTCTCTACTAAGCAAGTGAATGGCTATTTGGATATGTCATGTGAAATGCAATCATAGAAGTTAACCCTAACATGTGACATCAACTCTATGTCGGTTTAATGCAATTAACTTTGTCAAAGTTGTTTTAGCATGTTCATGTTCATTAATTAAACTAATATAGTAAAACAAACAAAAGTGGAAGGGAAGAGTTGTCTTACTCATAGCATAAGAAAGACAAACAAACGTTAATGGTTAGTTGCATAAAACGAAACACTAATAATATTGAAACACACACGAAATGATGCATACGGAAATAAACCGAAAGAAAGACAAAGCCAACTCATCTCGGCTGAAGCAAGGCACGACTCAATCGAGTATTGTTATATTCGATCGAGTGACTCTGGGATTAAAAACAAAACAACGCACAGAACAGGATACTCGATAGAGTACCACTGTACTCGGTCAAGTATCGACCCGACTCGATCGAGTATGTTTAATACTCGGTTGAGTGACTTTAAGACGACTCAGATTAGTTACGGCACGTGATTAAGACAATCAAACTACGTCATACAATTAAACAAATAAACTACGACATGCAACTAAACAAATGAACTACGACATACAATTGACTAAGACTCTTTATATCATAAGGAGACTCGACCTAGAACATGTGAGACGGAACTAAAAGCAACATACAAACAACATATTCAAAAACTACTTTATTCATATCGAAAACAAAATGATAACGATTAATAACAACACAATAACATAAATTAAGAAACTATAATGATCAAAACAGTAATATAACATGAATTAAAGACTTGCAACGAACAACACAACATGTACTAACAATCTAATGAACTAATTATAAAGAAAACAACGAACGAATAAACAATATAAACGATAAAGTAACGAAAAACAACAATGAAAGACGGAATTAAAAGAAAACAATAAAGGTGTTATTGCACCCTCAACATACATATATCGTTAACCGTTGTCTTGAGTCGCAATCGATAGTAAAATAAGAACTGATGGGCCGGCGTCAACGAAATTGAACTTAAACACGTTTTTGTAAAGTCATATTTGCACAACGATCTTCAAATGCTCATAAAATCTTTGATACTCGATGAATCGTCGATACGAAAGATTTTTTGGAAACTAGACGAGGAGTAGTTATCGAAACTGGTATCGTATGTGTCAATAGGTGGTCGGAGTTTAGATAAAAATGGGTTTCAAGTGGCGGACAGACACGTGAAACAGAGCAGAATGCACTCTGTTTTGCGCGGCTGTTTTGAGTCGTTTTTCTAGGGTTTTCTTTGTTGTTCTCGAGTGTTTCTTGTGTGTAGGTTGTAGAGAGATGTTGTGTATGTTAAATGGAGGTAGAGTTGTGTTTATGTCGGGAGTTTTAAGAGTTTGGGTAGGGTTTCAATTAAAGAAGAGCAGTTTAAGTAGGACTGATTGTGCTGCCACTTTCGGTTGGTATAGGGTATGTTATGGAGTCTTTCTTGGTGGGTAAGGTTCCTAGTATGGGTAGGAAGGTGTAGAGGCGGGTTTTGGTTAATTTGTAGTTAATTTGAGCCGGGTTTGGGCTTGGTTTTGTGAGTTGGAGTGAACCGTGTTAGAGGAGAAGGAAGTGCTGTTTTGTGGGATGTTTAGGGGGGTTAAAAGGCACGAAAATGGAGGGCTTGGAAGTTTTTCTAATGGGGTTTAATAAGTGGACTAGGAGGGGGAAAGGTTGGGTCAAAATCTCATCAAAAATTGGGCCCAAATCGACTTCAAAACGAGCTTAAAAGACCGTCGCAAACTAGCGTTTATAAACATCGTTTTTAAACAATAATGAGACGGTAAAATCAAATAATTCAAAACTGACTTTTCAAGTCGTGTTTAAATAAATGTTTATTTTATTTTCAATAAAGTAAATGAAAACCCGATTTTTAAAATGAATTAAAAACGAATCTGTTTGAGACGAAAATCAATTTTAAATTTCATTTAAAATATGACGACGACGCCAATTTTACCTCATAAAATGAACACAAACAATGACTAGGTCAAATACGAAATATATGTTTTCTTATCATCATCGGGTGTTTGGCAGTATTTCGATAAATGCATGTATCGACGGATACGGGTATCTACATTTACCCGAATGGAATTGAGGAAAGGGGGGATTTTAGTGTTGATTGTATGATTGTAATGTTATAGGAGGGGACTTCGTAGAAGTATACTTTTGACTGCTTCTTGCTATCGCATTGCTATAACGTAGGGTTTCCCTACTCAGTTTTACATTGCTAATTGATGTGATAAGACTATGTAATATTTGTTATGTAATTGATGTTTTTGGTCACTGTTGTGACGATGATGGAGATTGGGAAGTTGTTGTCGATGTTACTATGGTTACTATGGTTTGGTGATCCTGTTGGGAGACATGACACTCCCCAAGTTCGCCCCCGTGGTTATCCCGCCACGTGGGGGATGTGCACATTAATGTTTCGGATTTATCTCGCTGAGTTGAGATGGAAGTTCGACGCATGTGGCTGCGGTCCAAGGTTAATAGGTGGAATCGTAAAGCAGGCTAGTAACCTGAGTCTACCGAGGTAATCGCTGCGGTGTCCCTCTGGTTTCTTTCCCTTGTGCTTTTTGTACATTAGTCTGTATATGTGAATACAGACCCTTTTACTGTTTTTAAAAGCTGTTGTGATCCATTGGGGGATGGTGAGCAGGTTATCGCAGGTAATCATCAGCTTGCGTGGGATCGAGGATTGGATCACTGAGTATGTCTAGCTTCTGCTTGTCAGTTGGATTCTTGAACCTTAGGGTCTTTAAACATTGTTATTTAGTTTTGACATCTTAATATTGTGGTAATTTGATATTTAAACAGTAATTTGTTAAATGTTGTTTCTTAATGGCTTGTTGTGATATTTACTACCTCGGGTAACCGAGATAGTAGCACTTCCTTGTATTAAGGGGGTCTTTTAAGGCACCTTGATATATGGGGGTGTTACGCAATCAACATTCTTTGCGGTGTGTACCGACTCGCCAATCCCGCTCTCATGGTTGTCCACTAGGTAGATGATTTATTGGGGTGAAATGGGGGAAATGAGAAGGAAGATGAGAAGAAACTGGATTTTAGGTTTTGAAGAAATGGAGAACTGACTTCCCGAAAATGATTTAAGTCGCAACCTCCGAGTGTATGAAACATACTCTGCCGCGTGTCCGAGTGTAAGCTACTAGGTTGTGTAATAAGGTCAAATACCAAGTAGCTCCTCTAACACTTCTCCGAATACCACGTCAAAGATCAGTCAATGGGTCTATAAAAGGCGGGTACTACAGGGTTATTCAAACTTCCTTCCCCTATTTTTTGTGTGGTGGTTTATATTCAATTGCATCTGGGGTTTGAATGATCCAAATTCAGTTTCTTAATCTAAGATCCCCAATGAAAGGGGCATAATGCATTTGAAAGAAGGTAGTAATATAATAGTTACCTAGTTCCTCCGATCCGTAGCAATTATTATTTATCATTGATAAAGTAATTCTTATTAACATAGTAAGTCTCCCCAAGTATTTCTCACTTGGATAGATGAGACAAGATTAGGGAATCACAAATCGGCCTTTTTTTTCTCTACAGTTGTAGTTTTATTTGACCCATCACAAGTTTATAACGGATATACATCTAGGTAGCACCAAAACGAACACGGACACGTGACACGACATCCCATGAAATTTAGGACAAGGGACACGTCATGTAAATTAAATAAAATATACTCCCTCCAATTAAGAATTTTCTTCCCTTTTCTTTGGCACAATAAATAAGGAAATGAATTTGATTCACACAAAATACACTACTCCACATCCAATTAAATTTGGACCACACAAAAGCTTTCAAATGAGGAAAGAGGGAAGATCGCCTCAATTTGCCCAAATAGGAAAGAGGGAAGAAACCCCTCAATTGAAGGGATTATATTTTATAGTTATAAACGTTCGATTATATTTTTGTAAAGTATTTGATATTAAATTTAAATAAGTAAAGTTAAAACTTAGCCTTTAACTTTAACTCATTTTCATTTTTCCACCTAAACCCATATTCTAATAAATCTCTTTTAGCCACTCATTTCTCGTCTAAAGAACGTCATTCACCCCAAATAGCGTCCAAATACCATGGACACGCGTCAAACACGTGCCCAATTAAATGAAGGAAGTTAGACACAGTTCTGACACGTTTAGGCGTGTGTCCAACACGGTATGGCCGATTAAGAAAAGTGTCCGTGCTACCTAGGTCACTTGATATACTCATCACATATCGGAATTTGTTTTATCGAAATTGTGAAGGTAAATAAAGGCGTTGGAGTATTTAGTATCATATTCTCTGTACTATCCAATAAGTATTGGGGGCAGAAATGAGCAGGACGCAGGAAAAATAAACCGAACATAAGGAAGAAACGAAAGTGGTGTGCAAAACAAGGGATGACCCATAGTGAAATCGACCTTAGATTTGTAACAAAACCATCAAACGCCTAAACCCCCCTTGTCCCACTCAATAGTACTAGTACAACTCCTTAATGCATGAGTTTGCCTTTAAATTTCAAGGATTTTCTTACCATTTTTGTCATCCTAAAAATCATCATTTCAACCTACACTTCAAACATACTGCATATATCATATAGAAATCGTTTTGAAAATTAAATTAATTTAACCTTAATACAATGGCGAAAAATGTTGCACCGTCCCCTAGCTTGAGCTCACTTGATCAAAAGCTAGCCATTGCCAAGCGTTGTTCTCATGGTAATTTGTTTACATTTAGTAATTGTTGCTAGGTATTTGAGGATATTGCCATATATTGCAAATTGCAATCATTCAGATACCTAATAGTGTCGATACCTATCTTTTCCTCGACCAATAAACCGATGAAGTCATATTTTATTATCATAGTTTCACTTTTTTTTAGTAACCATATTTAAAAATAAAATAATTAATTTGAAATATGAAAAACACGAAAAGAGGATAATAAAAGTCCGTTGTTATATGAGCCTTAAACTCGTGTGAGAGCGTTGTACTGTTAATGAGTATTATCTTTTACTTACGGTTTCATAGGACTAGAAAGTTTTATGGCTATGTGTGGTGATCAATGTTATTTATTTTTGTGGGAAATGATAAAACATGATGAGATTCTTATGGGAGTGCAATATTTGGATACTGAGTCAGTATCTATAGTATTAATCATAGTGTTTTACATGATTCCTTGTTAAAGATCTTTGTCTTTGACACTTCCTATGAAATGTGAATATTCAAAGACTAAAGGTAAATACTTTCTTCTATTGTTGCTTTTGATTCAAAGTCACTTGTTTTGTTGCTCCAAGAAATTCTTTGTGGACTTAATAAATCGTGGTCAATGTTATTGGTTTCTCAATTGTTCTTCCACTTGCCTTTTTGTGAGACTGAACTCGGCCCGTTTTTATTGAAAGCGGATATGCCCGTCTTCAATGACAATTAGTGATGTTATTGGGCCTGTGGGCTACCGTTTCTCTCGAGATTATTGTATCAGTGATTCTCTTTTGTCAGTATTGAGGGCAATAGGCCCTAGTCAAATCCTTCTCTTATCTATTGTAATGCGATTAAATATGCGTTTCGTCAGATAAAAAATTAAGAAATTTAGATGCATTGGAAAATAATAGATTATCCATTTGTTAACTGGTTAAAAACTAAATGGAACTTGCTATTTTTTGTTTGGATAAATCAGAGGGCGTCTTGGCTGGAGCTAAGGCTGCCGTTGTTGCTGGAGTTGCTGCCGCCATCCCAACAGTAAGTTATTGAACTTGATAATGACTAATGAGTATCTTCTGTTACAAACTCAAAATTGACAGTCTTATATTAGTGGAATATATATCATAGCCGTCTACTGGAAGACATCGGTTCTATAAACAACCGATGTCATTAAGCCGTAAATAAGCGCGCAAAATGAAATGAAGGACCATTAACATCGGTTGAGTAAATAATTTTTTGTTAGTCATGCCATTGCCTCTTCTTTGCTAATGCTGAGGATTCGAATTCGCAGTTGTTGCAGGAGACTGATGTAAAACTACACTTTTGACATCGGTTGTGGAAAATAAACAATGCCAAGGTGTACTTTTAGCCTCTGTTGTAGATGCAACCGATGCCAAAATACTCTTCAAACATTGGTTCATGAATCGTTGCCATTAGCCCCAATTAGAAATGTCTATGTCATGGGCGTCTATCTAAAGCGTCTTTAAAGAGTAATTTTGAACTGCTGCTATTGGGGGTTTTCCTGCTAGTGTACCTAAATTAGGTAAAAGTTCGTTCAGATAGGGTAGAAATTGGGACTCTGTATATTATGCTATTCTGGACGGGTTGAATCATTTCGGGTTCTGTATTATCGGCTTGGGTTTGTTTCAAGTTTTCTGGTCATTCGGGTTATGTCTATTCCGAGCATGTTAAATCTAACTTTTCATTTGTAGGGAACTTGGGAAAATATATTGCAAATTCTTATCTCTAACATGTTAGCGATTTGGCATGAAACATCCAGATAGCAAGCGCAAGAAGGCTGCAATGGGCTAGGTCAAATCTCAACCCTACTGCTCAGGCACTTATAGTTTCGACTGGTATATGTTCAGTATTTTTACAGCTATTAGTGTTTAATCTTTCATTAATTGTTCACTAATTGTCTTTTTCTAATCTAAATTACAATGATTAGTGGCTGGAGCAGCTTATTTCATAGTAGCTGACAAAGCAGTCTTGAAGTCGGCACGACGGAACTCCTTTGACCAAGCGGAGATTCAGAACATTGACCCATGAATATAACGAAGATGGCTGATGTCGGAGAGTTTAGCAAGAATAGTAACTTATGGTCAACATAACGAAGCCATACACTGTGATCCCTCAAAATCTACTTGCCTGTATTTTATATATAAATAAAGAAAATATGGCGTTTCCTCGCAGTATGCTGAACACCAGTTAATTGTGCTGACTTTACAAAAGCACAAAGTATTACAGACCGAGCTCATAAGTAGCTCCGAAAAATGATTTTACCCGTCAATCTAGGTCCTATTTACATTAGTCGAGACAGTTGTACTTAAGTAATTGGTAACAAACATGCTTTGTGCAACTTTTCTACACACTCTCCATAACGAATTCGGAGTATATGTTATTAACAATTGATACAAGTTATAAGGAACCAATCAATACCAATACAAAAAGAATGAAGGAGTTTTCACCATTGATCCATACAGGAACAGAGGCCCTCTTTGAAATGATGGAAGCGGTTGCGATCTCTGGCAATTATTTCCCTATTGAAGATCTTCGATATAAGCTTAGTAGCTGCATGGCAATTACCACAGACCCTTAAATTCTTAACAATCCGAATGATTGTCCCTGGCTTAGTGCTAAGCAGTCCATAAGCGATTGCTAATCGCTCACTATGATGACTCAATGCCCCTTCTTTCAATACCTCATCCATGTCATAAAGTACCTCAGATGTATCAGGGACATGCCCATTCATACCCAAAAGCCTATCAACCTCATCCAACATCTCATATATTTCTTTACTTTTTGGGTGCACTTTATCCCCAACTAAGAACTCGTGCACAATATTATCCACCTCAATCGAGGTACAGCCCGGAATCTTTTTCAAATTTTGATCTTTCAATCTTGTTCTTACTCTAGCCACATCGTCCCATCTACTAGCGGCAGCATAGATATTTGACAAAACAATGTAAGGTCCTGGGTTATTAGATCCTATCTCAAATAGATGATTTGCATATTTTTCTGCCATTTCAATTCTATTATGAAGCTTACATGATGCTAGAAGAGTTCCCCATATTGCACCATCTGGGTTCATCGGCATGGAATCTATCAGTTCCTCTGCTTCACCAAACAATCCAGCCCGGCTTAGTAAATCAATCATACACCCATAGTGATGTAGTTTTGGTGATATATTATATTCTTGGATCATGGCACTAAAATATTGTTGACCTAAATCAACCAAACTAGCATGGGTACAAGCTGACAGAATCCCAATAAATGTGATATCGTCTGGTTTAATTCCTTCAAGCACCATTTCGGTGAAAAGATCAAGGGCTTGGATAGCACCTCCATGCATAGCTAGTCCAACTATCAAGGCATTCCAAGAAGACAATGTTTTAGTTTCCATGCTGTCAAATATATGCATAGCAGCCTTTATATCACCGCACTTGGCATACATGTCAATTAAGCTTGTCCTAAGCACAATCATGTTACTTAGGTGCTTGAAATTTTTCTGTATATAAGCATGAATCCATTTCCCATAGTCCAGGGCGCCTAAATGTGCACAAGCCGAGATGACACTTACGAAAGTAACATCATTTGGTTCTACATGTTGTTCTAGCATTTCCATGAACAAAGTCAAAGCTTCTCCGTAACAGCTTCCATGAACGTAACCTCCGATCATTACATTCCAAGAAACCCGATCCTTTTGAGGTAGTTCCTCAAACAACTTTTTTGCAGTTTCTAAATCATCACACTTGGCATACATATCGATAAGAGCATTAAAAAGCCGAAGCTTTTTTTCCAACCCATTCTCTTCAATCCAAAACCCGACCCACTTCCCCAATTCCAAAGAACCTGACTGAGCACAAGCTGAGAGAACACTGAGCATCGTACTCTCGTTAGGCACAACACCTGATTTCAACATCTCTTTAAAAAAATCCAGAGAATTGTTAAACTGACCACTCTGTGAATACCCAGCTATCATTGCATTCCACGACACAGCATCCTTCACCGGAATTTCATCAAACAGTTTACGTGCATCCTTCAAATTACCCGTCGACACATAACCAGTAATCAACGCTGTAAAGGATACTGGATCTCTGAGAGGACTTCCATCAAACACTTGGCGTGCACTTACCAAATCCCCAATCCGAACATACATGTTGATCAAAGAAGTGTGCACATAAACATCCGACTCAACCCCAAACTTGAGAACATGTCCATGAATCTGTTTCCCTTCCTGGGCACCCCTCGACTTGGCAACCGCTTTCAAAACAAACGGAAAAGTATAGGAATTCGGTCCAACATCGGACGAGATCATACGAATGTAACATTCCAAAGCTCTGACAGGAGAAGACGTCAAGGAATGGCCACGAATGACAGTGTTCCAAATCAAAGCATTGGGTTGATAGATTGCTTCAAATATGGAAAGCGCGTAAGAAAGGTCTCCAGAAGGATTAATGGCACAAAATTCAATGAGCTTGCTAAGTGCAAAGTGGGTATTATGGAGGCCAGTTTTGGTGATATGGGCGTGGATTTGTTTAAGCGTATGGATGTTTTTGCATCGTGAGAGAAGAGTGAAAGAGGGTTGAGTATGAAGAATATAATATGGAGGATCTGAATTTGGAGGGAAATGGAGGGGTGAAAAACTTACTGGAATTGATGATAAAATGAGGGCCATTTTCCACTCGTTTATTTGGTAGTTAAGACTTAAGATAAGAGCTCATGTGGTTTTTTAAAAGTACCGTTACATCCCGCCAAAAATAACGATCGGTGGCAATCGGATCTCGTGTGGTAGCACTAGAGCTGACAAAAGGTGACCCGGCCCGAATAATCGACCTGACTTATCCGAAAATCAACCTGATAGAACCCGTAAATTTGCTGAATTGATATCGACCTGCACCGACCCGAAGGTTAACCGATAAACCGATAGAACCTGAAATGATATGACCCGAACCGACTAAACTCGACCCGACTCATAGCCAAATAATCTTTTTTAAGAATCTAAATTCCTTTATAGTTTGTTTTTTTGTTAAAAAATTATCGCTCATTTTATTTTTCAAAACAAAATGTAGTCATAAAATAAATAGTCATTTGTAAATTTAGTACGCATTATTCCTAGTTAAACTTATTAATAATTATTTTGCAAGTGATATATGTAGAAAATTTTAAATTAACGCTTTGTGAGAAAAAGAGTGTTTAGTTTTGGCTCCATTGAAAACAATAAAGGGAAGAAAGAGTTATGACCATACAATCCGACCTCAGTTATTAATTATGATCTTAAAATCCAAACCTCAAATACACCATTTTAACAGAGCCTATTCAAAATTAAATACGTAGGATCACCGTCAAGATAATAAATAAAATCTATTTCATAGGCAATTCATTTAGTTCCTTGCCATATTTCAAATGTCAAATGTTCAAAACTATGAACTACATAAACAACTGATTAATTTAGACCAAAAACATTATTTTTTGTCCTTAATATAGGCGAATCCGGCACTGGATAGGCACTCATGTCATATACATATAACCGAGGTCGAGCAACATAAGTGTTCAATGAAATTATACAATCATCAACTTTTATAGTGTTATACTCTTATATTTTACAAATATCTTTTGTATCGAGTTCCTCTAATCCAATATTATAATTCATAAGTTCAAAAGTGATCTTTTAACAGAACGACCCGGCCATTGACCCGATTAATTTTCAAATTTAAGACGAAAATATAAAATACTTGACCCATCAATAACCTGAAACCAAACCGGTCTCGACCTGATCAAGCATATTGACCTAATATATCCCGACTCATTGGTCAACCGATCCGAAACTGAACCGACCTGTTGTAGTTATTGACCCGATTAACCTGACCCGTAAGCGACCCAACCCGAACCCGACTCGACCTGAATAAGCAACTTGGCCCGACCAAACCCGAGCCCGACATGACCCGAACTGCCTGAACCCGACCCTTAACCGACCTGATTGACCCGATTGCCTATAGGTAGCACAAGTAGGGTCGGGTATTTGTTGGATAAGGTCATTATAAGGGTCATTTCTGGGTCACGTCATATTTCCAGTTAATGTCGAGTTATCTATTAGACCTGGTCAACTTTCATGTTACCTTTCGAGTCAATCTCGCTTATCTTTCAGGTTGGGTCAGCAGTCAGGCCGGGTTCGGTCAAAGCATGTATTGGGCCACTTTGCGTTACGGGTTATCTCGGGTCAGCTCAGGTTCGGTTTCCTAAATGGGTTAAGGGTCAACACTCAACAACAGGTCGGATCAAATCGGTTTCGATTTGCAACATTTTCGGGTCTTGTTGCTCAGGTTTGCTCGAGTACGATCCTTAATAGTGAATTTTCACCAATTTTCAACCAATACTTTTTCGACTTTTCTTTATTCTATCAACCAAAATTTATCAAAAAATCTCAATCAACCCTTATATTCCACATCAACAAATACTCGCTTTCCTCCTCTACCATAGCTTGCTATACTATCACAATATTCACATTAACATTCCACTCACTTGCTCTCCTTATTCTAATTACTTCATTATTGATACATGGCTTATATTAATATTATTAGATGTTTAATACTCCCTTTACTTCATTAAGATGTTCCACATTTCGTTTTGAGTAAACTTCACTAAGATGTTCCGTTTTCCATTTGTGTTTATATTTTGTACACCTTCCATTCAAGTCCAAGCTTCCCGTTTACTTTTTGTACACTATTCATAAATAGATAGAATCTTCGCAACTATTTCCTATATATAAAAAAAAATAGTCGTGTGAGATTTCATTGGTTCTTTTTTAAGAGTACATTAAGAATGTCAAAATTATATATATATATATATAGATAGATAGGTTCTTGTGAGTCCACCCATTTTTTTGAGTCCATGAGTCCTCATCCCAGCCATTGGATGAGGGAGATGGATGGATGAGATTGTAGTGACAAAAGCACACTTAACACTAATCAATTACCTATACACTAATTAATTAACTTTCTCTCTCTAGCCTTTAGCTAATCACTTTTGAGCACTTTTTGTAACCCACCAGGAAATGTACCCTATTTTTCTAGTAGAAATATTTTACGAAATCTTTTCAGCGAATTTAAGTTTTAAATTAGCTTTTTATGTTTCGAGTCGAATTTAGAATTTCCGAGTTCGTATTTGGAATTTCTGTGAGATTCCATGAAAATCCCGTCTTAAGGCGAGTTTGACTTTTCTTGACTTTTGAGTCGAGTTTGACTTTTCTTGACTTTTGAGTCGAGTTTGACTTTTCTTGAATTTTAAGTCGTCTTTGAATTTTCTTGACTTTTAAACCGACTTTGACTTTTGTTGACTTTTTCCTTATAAATCTCATACTACCCCTTATTCTATTTTCATTCACACAAACACCAACACTTTTCTTCATCACTAAGAAACCCAAATCAAAAGCTTTCCCTCTTTGATTTCGATCTTAGATTCGCCTAGCTCATTCGTTCTTTGACGGAATTCACGTAAGTTCGTCTTATTCTTCCCCTCTTAGCTTCCTCTATCCGTATTGGTAATAAAATTACCGTCTTTCTCGCTTTTTAAATTATCCGTCTTTCTCAAGATGAATTTTATTCATCTTTTATTACCTATTTGTAGGTGGAGACTACTAGGAAAGCTTAGTAACCGTTTAAAGACGGCGTAAAGGTAACGGTGAAGGGTTACTCGGTATCAATTACGTGTTTTATATGTTTATATGCTAGAGAATCGTATTAGATTACGAGTAGGAAGATTAGCATCCATGCTATGATTAGTAAATGATGTTATATGATGAATATGGATGATATATATTGATTGTTGATGATTATTTGAAGTATATATGAGAATTGAAATGATTTGGAAATGATTTGGTTGAGTTTTGGAAGCTCTCGGGTGAAGAAGTGCTCCCAGCCGGTCGACCGGCCGCCGGTCTGACCACCGGCTGGGAACACATCAGAAACTCATTTGGAAATTTTGGTTTTTGCATGATATGGTGCTCCAGGCCGGCCAACCGGCCACCGGTCAACCCACCGGCCTGGAACACATCAGTGTTGAAGTGTTGGTTTTGTTGTGATGTTCTGTGCCGGTCGACCGGCCGCCGGTCGACTGACCGGCCCAGACCCCTTTTCTCTGTTTTTGGGATTTTGCCTGTGTTCTGAGCCGGCCCACCGGCCGCCGGTCTGTTGCCCGGCCTGGAACACGGCTGTATGCATTTCCTTTATTTTCAAAAACTCGTGATTTATAATAGTTCGCATGATCGGTTTACCGTGAAATTTTACGTAAGGTCTTATAATATTCATGCTTCGGTTATATGATATTTCTTTCGCATGTATCTCATGTTTTGTGACGGTTTTCGATATGTTCCACTTTGAGTCGGTTTTTCATATATGTTACGGTTTGAGCACGGTTTTGTCTTGTGCTTTGTATTCTCATTCCCTTGGCTACCTTTCCGTTCGTAAGGCTGGAATGTCGGAACGGCGAGGTATCCTACTGCTTAAATGCATGTGTTAGTGGGCATATGACGACGTTGTTGGGAGTTGAACGCTATGCGTTGATCGACCCGGCCGTCAAATGTTGTATACTTGCGAGGTGGTGTTATTTGCATGTAGCGTACCGCTTGTTATGAGGCTTGTGCTCTTTTCCGCCTCTTTCGTGAATTGATCTACCGAATTTGGGGTACTCGGCATATATATTTTATAAGCCCGATTGACCGAGTCTTGGATGCGAAATGTCATCGCATGTCGAATCAGAAAATGGTTTATTCCGAGAGTCTGGCCAGGTTTAGACTAGGACCGGATATTTATAT
>JAIUZE010014472.1:0-14306 GCA_022085475.1 Heliosperma pusillum | reverse complement strand
AACTGAGAAATATGTCAAGTAACAAATGGATGTTGTTTTAGAGAGGGTGAGTTGTTTAACTGAAAGACTCAAGGGATATGACTTAGAGACACTCCTCTACAGCAATGCACAAGAGAAAGGACTCAAAGACTGGTTTTAGAGACAACTTTCAAGTGTTACAGCAAAGCACAAACACCCTAAACTAGCCTCAAACAGTAAGCAAGTTAACCACAGCAAAGCACAGATATAACTTGACTCACAAGACAAGGCACTGATCAAACACCTTGGAGATGTATCAGGCTTGTTTCAAACTACAGCTCTTAGCACAAGTTTGATAACATTGAGTGATTTCTCAAAGTTTAATTCATTCATTCATAAAAATCTGCTTACAACAACATACAAGACCCCTTTATATAGAGAGGCTGATATCTTGTGAGCCATTGGATGTATAGATCATCCAAGGGCTAGCTTAGGATCTAAAATACTTCTACTGACACTAATTAAGAGCCTCACAATAGGACGAGCTCAACAACTATAAAGAACAGACACAAGACACAAAAGAAAACAGACTGAACAAAAGCAAATAAAGCAGCTTTGGATTTTTCCTGAAATGGAAATCTGTTGCTCTTGTTGCCTTGCTGCCTTGCCTGGATGTGTTGCTGCTCCTTGGGACTCTCTACTCTTATTATAACTTAGATAAGACCTGCCTTGGACAATGACAAGTTGACTTAAACAAAAGGAAGCCATAATCTGACATGTACCTTCTCTGTTTTAGTTGTTTGCTGGACTCTAACTTGGGGTGTCTGTTTCATGAGTTTTTACTAGACTTCAAAAGGGTTTGTCCTGGGCAAACTTGTAGCTTAATGGGTTGGCTTGATGGTAGGCCATGGTAGGGGTGGTTGGGATGCCCTGGTGTACCTCCTAGATACAGGGTTTGTGAATTGGTCTGCCTGAGCCTGAAGGGTTTTGTGTCTGTCTTGTGTGGGTAATGTGGGTTGTATTGGGGCTTGGCATGGGTTGTTGAGCCTTGGACTGTCTCCCTCACTGTTGTAGCTTGGCATGGCTTGGTCTTGGCTTGGTCTTGGCTTGTCATAGCTTGTTGTTTGGACCTTGTAACTCTAGCTTCCATCTGAGGGGTCCTTGGGGTCAGGCTTGCCTTGTTTGTGGCTTGATCATCAAGGCCCCTTGGGTGAGCTCCTGCTGCAGCCTCCCCAGGTTGAAAAGGGCTTGACCTCAAGCCTGTGTCTTCCTCTCCCTTAGAGTCTTCAAAGAAAGGACTAAGATCTCCAACATTGAATGTCCCATGGACTGCATACTCTCCTGGTAGATCAATTCTGTAGGCATTAGGACCTATCTTCTCTATGACTTGAAAAGGACCATCTGCTCTTGGCTCTAGCTTGTTCTTTCTCTTGGAAGGGAACCTTTATTTCCTTAGGTTGATCCATACTAGATCTCCTGGTGCAAAGTCTTTCTTGGTCTTAGGAACCTTGGCATTCTTCTTGTACAGATCATTAGCCTTCTCAATTTGTTTCCTGACGGATTCATGGAGTTTTAACATTTGTTCCACCCTCTTCTTGGCATCATAGTGGACTTCTGACCTGCACACATTAGACAAACTCAAAGGCATTAAGGGGTTAGTACCATAGACCACTTCAAAGGGGGAGTGGCCTGTGGCTGCTGAGGGAGCTCTATTGAAAGAGAACTCTGCTTGAGCCAACTTTAAGTCCCAATCCTTGAGAGATTTGCTGACTATACACCTCAAGATCCTTTCAAGGTCTTGTTGGTCACCTCAGTTTGGCCATCAGTTTGAGGATGATGGGAGGTACTAAACAACAACCTAATGTTAAGCAGTTTCCACAATGTTCTCCAGAAATGGCTCATAAACGTTGTGTCTCTGTCAGACACAATGGTCCTTGGGACTCCATGTAACCTCACCACCTCATCAAGGTATAGCTCTGCTACACTCGCAGCATCCTCAGTCTTCTTGCAAGCAATGAAATGTGCCATCTTACTGAACCTATCCACAACCACCATGATAGAATCCTTCCCTCTTGCTGTCCTAGGTAATGCCATTATGAAATCCATACTTACATCCTCCCAAGGCCTACATGGGACTGGTAGGGGAGTGTAAGGTCCTGCTTGGAAAGAACTCTTGGCCTTTTGACAAACTCCACACCTCCTGAGCACTATTTGAACTTCTACCATCATCTTAGGCCAGTGGAATTGATCTTGTAGTATGTCCACAGTTTTCTGAACCCCAAAGTGTCCTCCAAGGCCACTTCCATGTACCTCCTTAATCAATAGATTCCTATAAGATCCTCTGGGAACACACAGCTTGTTTCCTTTAAATAAGAATCCCTTTTGCAAAGTGTAGGGTGAATCAATGGTTCTTGTTCCCTCTTTCTGTGCCAACCAATCCTCTGCAAAGTCTGGATCTTCTTGATACATATCCTTCATGAACTCAAAACCAAGAACCCTTTGCTCCATAGTTGATAGCAGAGTGTATCTCCTAGACAATGCATCAGCCACCACATTGTGTTTGCCCTCCTTGTACTTGCTAGAAAAGGTGAATGACTGAAGGAACTCCACCCACTTAGCATGTCTGTGACTGAGCTTATGCTGGCCTCCTATGTACTTCAATGCCTCATGATCAGAGTGTAAGACAAAAGGTTTGGGCTTCAGGTAATGACTCCAATGCCTCAGAGCTGTAACAAGAGCATAGAACTCTTTATCATATGTAGAATAGTTTAGCTTGGCACCACTTAGCTTTTCACTAAAGTAGGCTACATGTTTCTTCTCTTGGATGAGGACAGCTCCAATTCCCACTCCACTTGCATCACATTCAACCTCAAATATGCAATCAAAGTTTAGCAACCTGAGGATAGGTGCACTGCACAGAAGCTTCTTCATGTGTATGAAAGCCTGTAAGGCATTCTCAGTCCAAGTGAACTCTCCCTTCTTCATGCACTCAGTGAGAGGTGCTGCAATGGTGCTAAAATCCTTAATGAATCTTCTGTAGAAGGATGCTAAGCCATGGAATCCCCTTACTTCTGTAATACTCCTAGGGATAGGCCAGGACTGGACTGCAATGATCTTGTCTTGATCAACTGAAATGCCTCTACCAGATACCACATATCCTAGAAACTTGACTTCCTCAGTCATGAAGGTGCATTTCTCAAGCTTCCCAAAGAGCTTGCTCTCCTTAAGTATTTCAAAAAACACAAGCATCTGAAAAAGTCCATAGACCTTAATTAGACTCCTATAATTATTTACTAAATTACTTATTAATTTAGTTTATAATGATCTATGTAACATGCATGCAAATATAAAGACATTTATATAAGAGAAGAAATTTCCTCACATTGATATGGAAAATATAAGGGCACAACAAGAACTCCTTCTTGGTGTTCTTGAGCTATAAATATGGATGAACACAAACTATCTCCAAAACGAGAAGACTCTTACGTTTGCACCAGGATTAACCCAAAAATTAATTCTACCCCTATTATTAACTAAGAGAATAAATAATATATAATACTACTAATATTATGACTATATTACTACACTAGTAATACTTAGTAAATATTAGTATATGAGAGTTTTAGTGAGAAGAAGAGTTTTAGAGAGAAGTTAAACAAATTGAACAAAAATGAAGTGATCAATGATGAACAACAATTGTCCATTAAGAAGCCATTTGGCCGGATGTTTTAGTCTACAATTGGACTATTATTTTGTTCAATTTTTGTCACATGCATTAGAGTGGAGTGTTGTAGTATATATGATGATTATTCTTACTTGTAATGTCACTTTCATAAGTAACTAAATAGTAAAAACAAGAACTAAAATCATCACCTTTGAACTACAACATAACCGGCCCATTTTGGCCTAGTTGGATCCATTTTTATTTTTGATATTTGTCTCACAAATACTTATTGATCATATGGTTAATTATCTTGTATAATTAAGTGTTAATTTGATCATATAACAATTATATGACTCAATTAAATAAATAATATGTACTTAACATTTTAAGTAATATTTTTACCATTATATCAATATATAATGGGTCCCACAATGCTTAGTTAATTTATTTTACAACTCCTTGTAAATATAATTAACTAATTACCTCTATCTCAAAACCTCAACTAATTTAGTAATTGAACGATTAATTACTAAGTTAAATCTTATTTAATCGTATTAAAATAAGATATAAATTTATTAGTCAATTATCGCATAATTGAAAATAAGTTTAATCGAATTTGAGTTCGTAACTCAATTTCTAACAATTAACTCTCGTACATATCGAATATATGTAATGTACTAATTAACTGTATCGTATACAAATAATTAGTTACTATTTGGATTTCATCCTTTAGGTGTGACCGAAAGGGATCAGTTGATCCCCGCCGTCAAACGACAATAACGTCAAACTCTAGTCAGCCAACCGTTATTGATTTACGTTAATCAACTGACTAATCATATATATATAGTCAATAAATATCCCAATTATATTCCATAATAAGATATTATGTGGGTGCACTATGTGGAGGACACCTACTCAACAATCTCCACTTGTCTGAACAAGTGGTGCGTCACGATTCTCTTATCTCTTATCACATCGCCCATCAACGCAAAGGTGTCTTCAAGTCGCACTTCGATTGACCAATATTAGAGTGGTTTTCCGATAGGGAGAGTAACTGCTCTGACGGAAAATCTACGTAGATCTCTTTCCGAGCGTGGCCACGCATTTACAGGAACTACTCCTCGAGTGGCCTAAAGATGTTTTTACCCAACGTGGGTGGACAATTCCTGTTGATCCATCTACTCTGTATGATGCAGATCACCATGATCCAGAAGAAGTCCATCGGCCTCCTTTTACGGCACGACCTAGAACATCAACCAAAACCAATCGGAAACTGCACCGACGCAGATAGACGGTCGCCAGTCAAAAGAATCGACTTATAGGAATAAGATAGAAGACCCTGCCACGACCAGGCATCAAATAATTGATTTAAGGGTCTCTACAATGTCACTGTCCGACAGAGTGTCATACAGTCTGTCTATGTAAACGACCAGTCATCTCCATGACCCCATGGTGCTGAACCAACCATCGATCGACTTACAATATAGTCATTTCGAGACGTCACCTCATTGAGTGACTAGGGACAAAATACTAAGTTCGTCCTGTTCACTTGAATTGGGTTCAACCTTTCTTTCAACCAATTCGGATAAACAAAGTATTAAAATTTAGTCAAACTAAATAAAGGAGTTTTTAATGAAACTCTAACAATGAATTCGATTATCAAATATTTGGAAAAATTGATACGCTATCAATAATTTCATATCTTATAATCTTTAGCAATTCAGGTACATATTTCAATCCCCATTGAAATGACATGACTATCATGTTCAGCCTGCAAAAAGCATGGCTAATGGCCATTAGCATATAATTGCATCTGCCCATCGTTCCGAGGCTATTTCTCTTTGGTCTACGCCAATATCGTATTACATATCACTTTCTGAGTACGTGTCTAGGTTTGAATTATAGACTAGGCTCTTGGACTTTTAAAGGTAGCTTCATGTTTTACCAGTATAATGGGATAGGCTATACCGCATTGAACTATTTCTAGTCCCTCCAATACTGTCGAATCCAAGCTACTTTCATATGCATCATCATATGACGCAATGTACTCCATTTCCGTTGTTAAATCCGCAATAATAAACTGCCTGGAACACTTCCAGCGGATACATGACATTTATATCTGAAAATGTCACTCCTACTTGGAACCTTTCCAATAGTATTTTCTGTTTGGAACTCTTCCAACAGATAAATCTTCTATGAAACCCAGCCAGTTCGTGATTTCAAATCACCTTGATTAGTTTGGAAACTGAAGTCTGTGTAACCCTTACACGCAACTCATTTTAAACTCCAAACACATGGAACATATCTTTTAGTCCTTCGCAAGTACTAAAGATGTTCTTTATGGCTATCAAGTGACTCTTACTTGGATTTGATTGCAAATGATTCGTCATACTCAAAGCATGCGAAATGTCTGATTGAGTATACATCATAGCGTATATAATTGATCCGCAGCGGAAGCAAAAGGAATCAATTATGATGTGTTCAACTTCCTTGAACTAGTCAAAGATCTTATCAATATAAGAATTTTTGACTCAATGCTAATATCCTTTTAGATTTATCTCCATAAATCCAGATATCTAAAAGATGTATTCTACTTTTCCAAAATCTTCCATCATCTAAAATGATCAATATGTCTCCACATATAAGACTGATGCACACCACATTACTCCCACTAAACTTCATGTATAAACATAATTCCTCGAGATATCAAGAAATATTTTATGACATGATTGACACACTAATTCCAACTCTTTAGTGCTTACTTAAGACATCCTCTTAAGCTTGCAAATTAACTTAGGACAGTTAGGATCTACGAACCCACAGGTGAATATAAAATATACTACCTCTTCTAGAATCGTATTCAAGAAGGTGGTTGTTGAGATCCAGTTGGCATCATACTATTATGATATGCTGTAATCGCTAAGTATATTCGAATGGATCAAAGAATTAAGGTTGGTGCAAAACTCTTTGCCTACCAAGTTATCTTTGAAAACATTCTAATGTTCATCCATGCAAATTTCGATCTTAAAAATCAATTTACATTGAAGAGGTCGTACTTCTTCAAGTAAAATTTACCAGGTCACATACCTGACCATCATGCATGGAGTCCATTACGAATCGTATGACTCTAAGCCATATCCAGAAGTTGGGACTAAAAACAGTCTTTTATAAGTCGCATTTTAGAATTCATCACTATAAAGGAGCGATAAAATTCCACCTGACCTCCTAGGGTCCGAAGAAACAACTACTGAACAAGCAATGAGGAATACTTTTTCCGAACCATATGCTCAGTTTGTGGCTCTTGAAACATTTTCTCCCACTCTGTCTTATCAAGAAATAATCGTATTTTTATTGAAAGACAGCATCACAAGTCACAAACGCTTTGTTCTCGTGGTCAATGTGGGATTATTGAGCACTTGTTTCATTCAAATAACTTATAAATTAGGTTCGCTACCTACCCATATCGTATATGGAATGAAATCAGACTGTTTTAAATGTGTTTTAATATGGTGGGAAAAGAAATAGCAGACAAAAATATTAAGATCCCAAGGTTAGTCAAATGGCTCATTTTGACTTGATAAAGACAAAACAATATCGTATAAGGTTCTGTTTCTCTATTCAACAACACCTTATCTAATAATGTGTTTTAGAGAAGTTAACTTGTGAAATCATTTCACAATACTTTTGGTGAAAATCAAAGTCAATACTTAGATATTTATAGTTACGATTTAGTCGTAAGTCCTTGATCTAATGCTATAGTGGTTAACTACTTCTCATTGAAGCTCTTTGAACTTTTCAAAGATTTTTCTTAGCACCTCATTAAGTAGAATCAAACATAATATCTACTTAAATCGTCGGTAAATCAAGTGAAGTAATAATTACCATCTCTGGTTGTGTTTGTTATTGGACCACACATATTCTAATGTAATAGGGCCAATAACTCACTAGTTCGATTTCCTTTTAAATAAAAAGTGGACGAATAATCTTGCCTTGAATACAAGATTCACACGCACCATAAGATTCAAAATCAGATGGTTTAGGGATAGTTGTCAATACTAGCCTCTTAATGTGCTACACAATCCAGAATTAAGATTAGATAAGGGTCACCAATTTTGAGCCTTTACAATCTATATGACAAGTAATTACTAGTTTAGGTCAAGAATATAATTACCTTTGATTGGTATGGGATAACCATTGACCAAATATAGGCACAAAAAGATACAACGTTTGTTCTATTCAAAAAATGAAACAGTTGTGTCGTACACAAAAGTGGATACTATATTCTTTATTTAGAGGTTATGTACATAATAACGTTTATTAAAGTATACCTCTAAATCCAAAACTAGATTGATTACATTATAACTTTTATATGTCTCTATAGAAATAAAACTACAATAGTTATATTTCCCTTGTAGGTCGACATTTAATTATGGTTAGTCGTCACACGAATCATTATTATATGCATTGAATACATTGATGAAAACCATAATGGATATCTAATACCCAAAAAATATTTGCATTTAGCAAAATAAATGTCGATCATATAGATATTATGGGTGAAATATTACACCCAATTTCTAACTTTTTAGAAAACTTTGGGAAGATTCTTTTCTTGTGTCCTACACTGTAAAATAGAATCGTCAAAAAATTGGGTTCGACACCTTGCTTGGGTTTTGACTTTACTATTCAAAATAGTCTTGCCTTTATCCCTTGCCCTGTGTCAAAGTCGAGCCAACCTACTCTTGAACCTCGTCTTAACAATTAAGAATATAAACATCATTCTTAGTGCTCCCACTCACTTTCATGAATCTCTACTTAGACAAGTATATTGGAATTATTGTGAAGACTATTCTTCATTTCATTCATGGTGTTACCTTCAAAAGGATAAACTTTTCATGAAGTGATTACGGTATTTGGTTGTTCACGATTTCAAATAAATCGATTAACCTAGTCGTCCCAACTGATTTGGCCTCTTTTGAGGTAAGCCTCGATAAGGAGTATAATGACGACATACCAAAATACAAATATTTTCTTTGGAGCAAAAATTGATTGTACCATTGTTATAAGAAGGCGTCACTAAATATTCAAAAACGCTTTTGACTAAGTGTGACTTATTCATTTACTCTTCATAAGAGACATTTGCAATGGTGAATATTAGGATCAAAAGATACAATTCATTTTGTCTTTAGCTATGGTGGTATAAACGGAGATTGCAATCAAAATGCTACCGTATAAAATAATGGAAACCTTTTCCACGATTGAACGGATTTATAAGTTCATAGAAGAAAAATAATTGTCATTGCGCGAATAAAAATAAATATCAACGGAAAATAAACATTCATTGCTTATATAATTCACTTGTAAAACAGTTTTAACAAGTCACTCATATAATGACCCCTCACGAAATTATATAAGTGATTCCAAGCCCCATATTTAGACAAAAATAGTCATCGCATGCTACCTTTATCAAAAAAATGGTAAGTCAATACTTGACTAATTCTACACTTAGAACTCTTGGTTGACGGATTTCAACTAAATCCATCTCCTAGTCCCAAGATAACGCTTATCTCGTTGAGTCCAATCCAACTTTGGCTTGTGATCGCATCACCCTACTTACCAGAGGTAAAAAGGGAACCACGAGCGTGGTAGCCCTAATGAACACAGGGTTCATAGGTGTTACTAATTGGTAAGGCTAAATCTCAAATTTTTTAAGTTATGTGAGAGGTCTTGTCAATTTTGTTATTAATTCCCTATAAGCGAACTAAGTCGGTGAATTGTGAATAACGTTGAATTGACAATAACGGTAAATAAAATGCATGTGTGACGATTTTGGCATGAGCGAAAACAAAGCAAGCAATCAAGCAACAATAAAATCCTAGTATGGTCACCTAGCTAATCAAAATTAACTAGATAGTTACAAATTCGGAAACCAACTCCTTGGTCCCTTGCCTCTTCACTTGGAACACCTTCCAAAATGGCACCGTCTTGAAGGAGTCACCGGTCTTCATAAAAAATAATTACAAAATATACAAATATACAAATTCCTATTATACATTTATTCTATAAAATAAAATTATTAAATTATACAAACCGGCGATACGAGATCGCAATAAAATTACAACCAAACCGTTATTCCCTTACATTACGGGTAATAACGATAAAAATAACTAGGTCATACTAGGTACAAACTTTGCATAAATTATTAAATAAATGACATTCATTCATTCAAACATAAATAAAATAAATTGCTGCAAAATTCATGCCAAAAACGTCCTAAGTTCAATTCATGCTAATTGTAGCTCGATTTCTTCCGGGATTTATTGATTTTTAACCATTAAAAATCATCATCAACTTTTAAATCTCATTTAAATTCAAACTAATTAACTAAACTGATTAAGAACTCAAAATTAGTCACTACTAATTTTGTCGGTCATTAGTTAGATCGATTTGATTTCATTTGCTAAATATTACGGTTTAATCATAACAATTATGAAATAAAACCAAAATAAAATATAAACATCATAAAATTTGAAACCAAAAATTTTGTACATTCTGGAACAATTCCAGGAACTATAAAAATAAAAAACATTTGCTCAAAAAATTTAAATTAATTTTATGAACAAATAGCTTTGTATTTAATGGTTTTATCAAATAAAAACATTAGATATAGTAAAACAGTGAAACAAATTATGAAATTTCACCAAGCGTATCAAAATCAGAATGTCAAATGTAAAAAAAATTTTCAAGACCATAAATGGACGTTTCAATTTTATGAACATTATAATCTCATATTATCGACTTTTATCGTATAAAAATCAATAAACATGCAATACATAAGTAAAAGTCACGACATTTTACATAAAATATGTAAGAAATGCATGTGAGATCATATTAAAATTTCATGGCCAGAATCAACATGCAACTATTTTTAGTTAACTTTTAACTCATAAAATGCATGTTAACTCGGTTAAAACGCCAAAAATCAAAATAAATAGCAAATTAATCCCTAAAATCACGAAATTTAACCACAAACATTTTGAGGTCAGTAGGTATACATGCACCAAAAAAATTCGTCAGAATCGTATTTTAACTCAAAATCTTTGATTTATTAGTTATCTTATAACTTTAATAAAAATGTCCAAAATGAACATGCATGCTACAAGCTAGCTATGATACCAATTGAAATTCCATAGACCTTAATTAGACTCCTCTAATTAGTTGCTAAATTACTTGTTAATTTAGTATTTAATGATCTATGTAACATGCATGCAAATATAAAGACATTTATATAAAAGAAGAAATTTCCTCCCATTGATATGGAAAATATAAGGGCACAACAAGAACTCCTTCTTGTTGTTCTTGAGCTACAAATATGGATGAACACAAGTAATCTCCAAAGTAGAAGATCTCCTCTAAGTTGCACCAAGATTAACCCAAATAATCTACCCTTATTATTAACGAGATAATAAGATAGATATTATTCTACTAATATTATGACTATATTACTACACTAGTAATACTTAGTAAATATTAGTGTTTGAGAGTTTTAGTAAGAAGATGAGGTTTTTGAGAGAAGTAAGAAAACAAGCACAAAATGAAGTAATGAAAAATGAGCAACACTTGATCATTTTATAGGCCATTGCAACAGGAGTTCAAAGCCATGCTCAAAGACAAGACCAATCAACCTATGATCAGCCTAACCAGGATTCAATGCCAAACCTACCCTATGTCAAAAGCTATCTTAATGCTTTGTATAGCCCAGGCCCAAGCAAGCAAGCCAAGACACGAGCCAGTGGTAGCCATGACACGAGCCAAGACCCACCAAGCCACAAAACAGACTCACAAAACAAGCCAACAAAACCTTTGGAAACTCAGCCAGCAGCAGTGCCTTGGGGAGGGTCTCAGGGCAACTTCCAAGCTTAGGGACTCCCAACCAACTATGGGGCATGATACTAGGGAGGGTCTACTACCTTTTTGTCCAGGAAACCTTCCTCAGAAAACGTCAAGAACACCCCTCAAAACACAACCCAAGTGAACCAGTCCAGTTACAGCCTTACATGTAGCAGTTTAGCTGTTTGGTCAAACCTTCCTCTTTTAGCCAATCAAACAAGCCTAACCAATCCCTAAACCTATGTCTTGGGAAGGTCCTCTACAACTTTCCCCAGGACTTCCCTTCCAAGAGACAAACACACAAAGAGTTAGCTTAGGGACAACTTCAGACTGTCCAGATTTCAACCTTTTGCAGTAGTTAACATGTCACTATCAAACTTTCCTTTTATGATCAAACAAACTCGAGGGCCTTTTAGAAGGACCTTTGGCATCCATCCCAATTCAGTTGAGCTCAAGAATCAAGCTCAGAAGTCCACCCCTCCACCAGTTTCAACCCCAACAAACCCATTAAGGCAGATTGTCCTATTAGAATTAATTTTCTGCTTTATCTACTTTATTTCAGTTTTCCTGCAAGTTTGTAGCTGTTATTTTGTTTCATGTGTAAGCCTTTGTGGCCCTAGATATCTCCTAACGTCTGAGTTGTATCCTTGTTGCCTATATAAGGCCTTTACCTAATGAAATGCAAATCAGATTTGAAGTAAAACATAAAACTGAAACCTTGTTTCTGTTGCATATCTTGGCTGTGTGCTTGAGACAACTTCCTTTGCTTTGTGCTTGGAAGTGAGCTTGGGTCCTTAGCTGTGTGCTGGGATCAAAGTTCAACCCTCAATCATTGGCTTTGTGCTTTGGTTAAGGTCATATCCTTGTTCTTTAACAATCAATTCAAACAGAAACAGAGTATTTGCAAAGTGTCTGAATCTCAATCAAATTGTCATTGTTTAGTTGTCTTTCTGAATAGTTTCAGTGCAAATTGGTATCAGAGCTTTGGTTTGTGAGTTCATCTACCTAACTACATTAAAAACACAAAATACAACCATGAGTGAAGAGAGCATCACAGGTCTTGAAAACACAGTTCAAGATCTTGCCAGAACTGTAATGGAGGTCTCTAGATCTGTCAATGAACTCCTTGAGGGCCAACAGAACAATGATACAAGGGGAGGCAGAGGTCGAGGAAGAGGAGCACCTTTCCCACAAGGTTGAGTAAGGAGGAGACAACCTGTAGATCAGTTTGAAATGTCAGATTCAGATGGCTCAGATCACAGTCTTCTCAGACACCAAGACAAAGATATCAAGGTAGAGATTCCTGACTTTCTAGGTAGCTTGAACCCTGATGATTTCTTAGATTGGCTAAGGTCTGTAGAAAGAGTCTTTGAGTTTAAAGGATACACTGATAGAAAGGCTTTTAAGGTTGCTATCATGCAACTAAAAGGCTATGCCTCACTGTGGTATGAAAACATGAAAACCTTGAGGGTTAGGGAAGGGAAAGAACCTGTTAAGTCATGGCTCAAACTGAAAAAGAAAATGAGAGCTAAGTTTGTCTCTAGGTACTACACTCAGGACATGTTCATTAAGCTCACTCACCTTAAACAAGACCAAAGACCTGTAGAATCTTATTTAAGAGACTTTGAACAACTTACATTGCAATGTGAGGTTGTTGAGAAATCTGAGCAAAAGATAGCAAGGTTTTTAGAAGGCTTGGAGGAGAGGATAGCTAGTAAAGTTAGGCTGCAAAACATATACTCCTTTGAGGAAGCTGTCAACTTGTCCTTAAGAGTAGAAAAGTTGGGGAAAGGGAAAGCCAGTGTCTCTAAAACTCCTGCTAGAACACCTAACTACAAACCTTGTGTAGGAATTAAGATGGGAGAACCTGTGGCTCCTACTAAGACTCCTTTTAACCCTGATAAAAGCAAGGTTGTTGAGGCAGGCCAAAGGAAGACTACCCCCCTCAAAAAGTGTTTTCAATGTCAAGGATATGGACATTTTGCTAGAGAATGTCCATCTAAAAGAGCTCTGAGCACTCTAGAGGTAATCCATTGGGGGATGATGAGGTGTTGGTCTGTGATGAGGAGATGGAAGAGCCTGAGATAGAGGCTAGTGAGGAGTTGATAGAACCTGATGCTGGGTTAAGTCTGGTGACTTGGAGGGTGATGCACACACAACCCCAACCCTTAGAAGAAGATCAAAGACACCAGATCTTTAGAACTAGGTGCACCATAACAGGGAGGGTGTGTAATCTGATTGTGGATGGAGGGAGTTGCACCAATGTAGCCTCTAAGACAATGGTGGATAAACTAACATTGCCCACCAAAGACCACCCTCAACCTTACAAGCTTAGGTGGCTGAACAAGGGGGCTGACGTTAGAGTAGATCAACAATGTGTTGTTCCATTTTCTATTGGGAAAGGATATGCTGATGAGGCCTTGTGTGATGTATTGCCTATGGATGCTTGTCACCTTCTATTAGGGAGGCCCTGGGAGTTTGATGGGGATGCTGTCCATCAGGGAAGGGACAATACTTACTCTTTTAGGTTTGGGAGAAGAAAATCATCTTAGCTCCTTTACCCCCTATCCTGAAAGGGAACCCTCCACGCTTAACTGAAGCTGCTAAGGAAGTTCTGCTGTTAAGTGAAGCAGAGATGGAGCAAGAGTTAAATGATCTTAGGCCAGTCTATGTCCTCCTCACCAAGGAGGTAGGGGAAGGGTCTAACCAAGTGCCTAAGGAAGTGCAAGCCTTGCTGAAAACCTATGAGGATGTTTTCCCTGCTGAACTACCTAGTGGATTACCCCCACGAAGG